>KN486408.1:3057-19468 GCA_000787095.1 Periophthalmodon schlosseri | reverse complement strand
CTGCACACACACGTCTGCACACACACGCTCCTGTTCATATGAGCCTGATGTTCACACGTCTACATGAGTCTAACCTGATGTTCTCGTGGTTTTGCTCTTTGCTTTGGTCAAATCTTACACTGAACTGCATTAGTTTTACTGCAGGTGTAACACTGTACTGTGTATATAAAGGGACACAGCTTAACCTTCTAGCCGCCGCGTTCCAAATAGGAAGCGAGCGTGGGCGCGCTTCCGGCTCCACCGACTCTCGCTCCAGATTGGCTCTTTGGTCGCTATGATGCAAATATTGAACTCGGCTCCAAATTCGCCCTATAACGGCTCTGGCCTCGGCGAGCTTCATTTGACGCTGTGGGTGACGTCACGCTCCCTCGGTCCACTCCCAGGGAAACAAGGCTATAGAGGATTTATCAGGGAGCAGCCGTAGGGAGCAGCCGTAGGGAGCAGCCGTAGGGAGCAGCCGTAGGGAGCAGCCGTAGGGAGCAGCCGTAGGGAGCAGCCGTAGGGAGCAGCCGTAGGGAGCAGCCGTAGGGAGCAGCCGTAGGGAGCAGCCGTAGGGAGCAGCCGTAGGGAGCAGCCGTAGGGAGCAGCCGTAGGGAGCAGCATAGACACGAGCAACTTTTTAAATTGATATTTATTTCAAATTATTTAAACAATCATTAGCCCGTTTTATGTTCTGACCGGAACCTTAACGTCCTAATCATTCCTCATTTCACAAATACAAGGACTGTAAACGGTCTTAGACTCACCCCCAGCGCGACACACAAAGGCTGAAGAATTCTTTCAGTCTTTTCCTGCTAAATAAAGCGTGAGTGAATTGGCTCTGTCACTGCTGACTGAGGCGGGGGCCATTACACAAGACTATTCTTATGTCAGATATTACCAGCCATAGAAGTGTACTACTCCTGACAGCACATTTCAAAGCACTCTTGTTAGTTTCATTTCAGTATAAGACACGCACACGCACACACACACACGCACACGCACACACGACGCCGCACACGCAGACACGCAGACACACGCACACACACGCAGACACACGCACACACACACGCACACGCACACACTGATTTCAAAGTCGTTCTTGTTCCTGTCTCCGCAGGTTCTTTGGAGGTGGTATTTGTCAGGATGTGCCGTGCCTTTGACTCGCAAAACAACACAGTCTACTTTGATGGGAAGTACGCTGGGCCCGATGTCTTCAAGTCCTTAGGTAAGTCCTCCCCCTCTGACCACTCCTCACCAACATCCTGGACGGTCCAGCTGATACTTTGCAGCTGATGTCATCATCATTCCCTGGGGGTGAGACGCTAACTGACTTATCTGAACTACAACAGATGAGCTGATTCGTGCTGTTGAACAAGTCCCTCTCAAATAACATTACAGTTACAAGCTAGCATTAGCATTAGCATTAGCATTAGTATTAGCATTAGCATTAGCCAGCAGTTTTTCAGATTGATCACAGGCTCCTGGAAATGTGTTTTTTAAAAATATATTTAGTATTTTTTCTTCTTAAAACATTTTTGGCAGTGTTTGCGAATGTGCGTATTGTGCCTCCATGGTAACTGCTGAACATTTCACCACACACTTACATGTAGAACCCCCCCAGCGTGACACCACTTCAAAGTATCAATACAGAGGGACTATGCACTAGTTCGGCCCAGCATCACAATCCAAACTATCATGTAAAGAGTTGTATTTTGCTTCACACTTATTTCACTGATCCAATGTCGTCTTCACTCAAAAGTGCTTTGTTTGCATTTTGCCCATTTAGTTGCGTCATAGTTAAAACTCCAAACCTCTTCTGTGCAGTTTTTAAGCCCATAAACCATCACTGGACTCAATCTACCCGTTCATTTGTTCATGGGGGATAAAGTTGTTTACGTTCTGAGTGTTCATTCCTGTTGCTGACAGCAGAGGGAGCTCCAATGCTCTAAACTACACCATTGGAAACAATGGTGTAGTTTAGAAAGTATATTTTAGAATGTGAAATACTCATCCAAAAACATGTTTAAAGAGGAATTAAAGCCACAAGAATTCAGAATATTAGTTTAACTAATCTAAGACTAAACCTTGACTTTTAAAGAATTCGGCAAAATGGAGCCTTTAACCATGTAATAGTTGTTTCTTCTCACCATGTTTCTCACCTGAAGTTGTATTTGGAGTGATTCATGTTTGAGTAAATCTTTAATCGCTGTCCATAGGGGGCGCTGACAGCACACGGTGCTTTGCTGTGATGACGTTTACGGCGACGTCAGCTCCCATTGGACACCGCAGTTTTCTAACGCGGAAGTCGGCGGATTTGTTCCTTTTATGAAGTGGTTTTAGATGAATATTGTGATTTAAAATGTGTAAATTATAACATAATGGGACTGATTTAATATAAACCTGTCCAGGGACTAAAATAATGATTCAAATTTGGACATTAAATATAACTATAAAAAAAATTGGTTACCATTTTGTATTTTGACTCTTTTCCAAGGCCCTGCATTTAATTGATTTAAAATAGTTTTGCCTGTCATAACAACACCAAACTGCCAAAAGGGACTCATCGAGAAGCAAAAGTTGGTATAAAGCTACGTGTTTGTGCAGCAGACACTCCCATGTGCTGTCAGCATCCTTCCTCTCGCCTCCCCAGCGCCTCACTCCCAATAAAGATCAAGCATTTGTGTTGTTCTTTGGTCTCCCTCCTCCTCACTCCGCTCTGTGTCCTTTGCTGTGGCAGGCTGTGACGACTTGATCAGCTCCGTCTTCGAGTTTGGGAAAAACTTGTGTTCTATGCACCTGTCTGAGGATGAGATGGCCCTGTTCTCCGCCTTCGTGCTGATGTCTGCTGGTAGGTGTCAGCGAGCAAACACACACACACACACGCGCTTCTCCCCAAACATATTCCCAAACCAATTAATTTGACTAAGAATAGTGACACTTTGGAAATAGTATTCTTTAGCTAACGTAACAGACGGCGCGGTCCGGGTCGGCTAATCTTACCGCAAAGAGAAGGGACGGAGCCGGTACCATTAACGTGTAAAGGCTCGGTTCTGCCCCTCACAGACCGCTCCTGGCTCCAGGAGAAGGTCAAGGTGGAGAAGCTACAGCAGAAGATCCAGCTGGCCCTGCAGCACGTCCTGCAGAAGAACCACAGAGAGGACGGTATTCTCACGAAGGTACAGCACGCACACACACACACACACACGCACACACACACGCACACACACACGCACACACACACGCACACACACACGCACACACACACGCACACACACACGCACACACACACGCACACACACACGCACACACACACGCACACACACACGCACACACACACGCACACACACACGCACACACACACGCACACACACACGCACACACACACGCACACACACACGCACACACACACGCACACACACACGCACACACACACGCACACACACACGCACACACACACGCACACACACACGCACACACACACGCACACACACACGCACACACACACGCACACACACACGCACACACACACGCACACACACACGCACACACACACGCACACACACACGCACACACGCACGCACACACACATACACACACACTACAGAGAGCACGGTATTCTCACAAAGGTACAGCACGCACACACACACACACACACATGCACACACACACACACACACACTACAGAGAGGACGGTATTCTCACAAAGGTACAGCACACACACACGCACACATGCACAAGCACACACACACACGCACGAGCACCACAGAGAGGACAGTATTCTCACAAAGGTACAGCACACACACACACACACACACACGAGCGCACACACCACAGAGAGGACAGTGTCTCTGCACAGTAGCATGTTTGCTAGCTCACTGTGTCTCAAAGCTAATGCTAACTCTTATTAAACACATACAACATAAAACAAACTGGATTCATGTCAAGACTCCACGATTGTTTTTATATGAAGATTATTTCAGTTTGTTGTGTTATTTTAATGAATCATGTTTCAAAATGAGCATTTATTTATTTTACACATATAACAATAAAAAGGACGGTTTATAAAAGCAGGAAGAGGCAAAAAACCCAAAAAGCCTCCACCGTTTGAATACATAAAATTGAACAGCGTTAGCGTTAGCATCAGACACACACACCTCCTTTTCTCGTTTTCACCTCATTCGTTTAGTCTTTGACATGTGGTCAGAGACGTCACTGTCCACCGTCTGATCTTTAAATATTTATCACTGTAGCGCGACTCAGCAAAATCCTCAGAGAAACAATGGCACAGGAAATAGTGACGCTAACAGTGAAGCTGCCAGACGCCGCTCAGAGCCAGTTCTCACACAGGTACACGCCGCAGTCTGCCACTCGAGACGAGATTCTCACAAAAGTACAGCAGTGTGCCACTCGTGACGTCTTACGCTGGCACAGATTCAGGGCGGCATCCGAAACGACGCCTTTTCTGTGAGCTGCAAACTGGCAATTTATCAATAGTTGAATGTGAAAAGTGTGAAGTGTGATGTTCCTGTGGCTCAGAGTCTCAATATTTACACCATGTGCCCCTCTGTGCTGGAGTCCTGTGAGTCTAAACATGCTCCCTCCCTCTCTCCCTCTTTCTTTCTCTCTTTCTCTCTCTCCACAGTTGATATGCAAAGTGTCTACCCTGCGAGCGCTGTGCAGCAGGCATACAGAGAAGCTCACGGCTTTCAAAGCAATATACCCAGACATTGTGCGCGCCCACTTCCCGCCCTTATACAAGGAGCTGTTCGGCTCGGACTTTGAGCAGGCCATGCCGGTGGACGGGTAGCGGCCCGAGAGCCGCGGGCCGCGGGAGGAGCGGGAGAACGTCGGACACTTTAGCGGAGCCCCGCCGACCTGGGCCGGAGGCGCTTCGCTGGCAGACGGCTACGGGATCGTTCCGCCGTTACACTGTTCGGTCTGAAGAGTCACGGCGCAGCGCCCCCTACGTCCTCATCACTGCAGTGCGTCTGAACTGGACCCGTGTGCTCCTCACTCATGCCACTGTCTGCATTGGATGATGCTTTATTTGTGCATCTTTTTAAATAAATAAGCCAGGCCCACATTTACATACAATATAAGCACTAACATAATCAGTATTATTTCAGAGAATATAATTATAAAACCTCTTTTTGGGGACTTTCCTTGTTTTAAACGCACACTTTGGTCCAGTTCAGTTGTCTCCGTGCGCAGCAGAGCTCACAGCCACTTCGAGAGGAGTCGTGTTGATTCCATCAGCTTCTCTCTACGGACAATCGTTTAAAAAAGAGACACAGAATTCTGGAAATTCTTATGAAATCACAGATTTTAGCTGTCAAAGACTTCATGCATCATAGTGAAATCATGTAAGGCCATTTGCTATTAATCCTTCTCTGGACAGGCGCCCCCTGGAGGCCACAATGAAAAGAGTCCATTCCACCTGTTTAAATACGCTACAGGGTATATGGTCGTAAGTACTTACTATACAGAAAAAGTAATGTTTATAGATTCTATTTTAAATAACTTGTATGATATCAGTAGTTAGACCATTCTTATTGTTCAATTGATAAGGCACTTTTATTTACACCTTTGTTTAATTTAAGACTTGTATATTTACCTAGTAATATGTTGCATGTGCACAAGAAATACAAACTGAGGGGCGTGGTCACGTGGCTCGTCCAGGATCCTGGGGCTGAAGATGCGACAGCGCGGTCAGGGGAGAAGGCAGGTCAGAGTCATGTTCTAAGCCAAAAACTGCCATTCAAATGTAGCACAAATCATCAGCACAAACGTTCGAACCGTGAGAGTGGTTTTAAAATAATACTTTTATTATTTAACACGTGGGTTTATGGAGTTATGCAAGTCTGGAGTTTGAGCAGGTGGAGAGGAAGCCAACAGTGATCCCACTGCTCCATCTGGTGGTGGATGTGGATACGGCAGCAGACAGACATCCCATTCACAAAGGCCTCGTTTCAAGAAGCGGGTTTAACAAACTCAGAGTTTAAACCCGGGCTTAAACCGGTTCTGACCCGTTGACCAGTGGGCTACAAGAGAGAGATTTTTACAGTATTTCATAGAACAGCATTAAAAAGGCCACAGCGGCTGAGTCGTGTTACTAAATAAATATTTTAATGTAGACGCCATTCGATTTAACATAGTGGAAAATAAACATTTGAATTACCGAATTTTCTGGGGTATAAGTCGCACTGGAGTATAAGTCGCACCAGCCAAAAAATGCATAATAATGAAGAAAAAAACATATATTTCACATATAAACGCATCTTGGAGTATAAGTCGCACCAGCCAAAAAATGCATAGTAATGAAGAAAAAAACATATATTTCACATATAAAACGCATCTGAGTCTAAGTCGCACCCCCGGCCAAAGTAAAAAAGTGAGTGCGACTTATAGTTCGGAAAATACGGACTATACTGTGGGTAAAGCACAGCTGGAAAAATATTTAAACTAATTCTTATTTTTAAACCCATCCACTGGAGCCGTGTTGCGTGTTGCACTTTCAAATACATTGAAGTTACTGTAAAAGTGTCAGAAGTCTCAGATATAAACGTATATACAGTATTTTAATAGTGTAAATTATGTATAAAACCAGCACTGACCACATCCGTTTGGATTTACTACGGCAGTGGAATGATTCAAGCGCCACTTTAAAACATCCAGTCTCTTATCTGGCAACTAAAAGTACCACCACCGCCAGGTCTGAAGTAGATCAAGTGTAACCAAATCATAACCAAAATGATTCTAAAAAAGCACGAAACACGGTCAAACGAAATATTGAATCTAAAATAAACGTTTTGTGGCTTTGTGGCTCTGACCCAAAACGTCACATAAACGTTTTGAAATGTAAATAGGCCTGTCACAATAATCACTATATCGACGTTTCGTTCTATATTTAAAAGCTGGAACGATATTTTGGGGCTCAAAATGTATCGTCAATTTCAAAAGTGGAGATTTGGGGTATTTTTCTTGTTAAACGATAGGATTTGGGCTGTAGAAAAAGTCACTTCTGTGGCCGATTATTACTTTATTCTACTGTTAAGCCGCTGCAGCTCAGGCCACTTCATGATACTGTCCATTTAAAAGACGTTTACTAGGATTATCTTGACTGTTTAAAGAAGTGACTGAGTGTGACGTCACCCACAGCGTTCGGCTCTAAATGAAGCTCATCGAGGCCGGAGCAGTTACAGGGACGATTTGGAGCCGAGTATCGTAGCAACCAAAGAGCCAATCCAGAGCGAGGCTGTTGAAGGTAACGCCCCTTCCCACCCACACCGCTGGTTTAGCAGAGAGTGGGCGCTTAGCAACGCTGTCAATCAAACCTGCTGCTAACGCTAGCGGGAGCGACCTCGGGGAAAGAAGGCGCCTGATTCGTCTGTTATTAATGTTCATATGTTGATTTACAGACACAATAGTGAAATAAAAACCCCAGGATCATGTAGAGGGTTAATACGAACATTTAAGATCAAAACGACGAGTCTGACAGCAGCAGGTACAGAGAGAATTGTGAAGTGAATGAGCCAGAAGTGCGGCCCATGAGCACTTCTTATTTGGAAGTGACTAGTGCGTTAGCCTTGTTCACGTACGTTTACAGTCTATGTGACGGGCCTAATCGTAAACTGAAACTCCGGACGTCCAAAGAACAGCTTTGCGGATGTGTTTTCTTTCTTTTCTTTCTAAAACAAACGTCCCGAGTATTTACACCAGCGAGTTCAAACATGCAACCGAGACAAAAACCTAAACAAGCCCACTGTACCTTTTACTCTGAGTTTGTAAGAGCCACACTTTCTGAAACGGAGCCACAAAGGCAGGGTTTAAGCGAACAAGCACAAATGCACTCAAATGCACTCAAAAGCGTTTTCTGTCAGAGTGACTCTATCTGCCTCCTCGCTGCCTCGGCTCAGCCACAGCGGGACAACAAAAGAACGACCGTGAATATTCAAAGCCTTGTCTGGTAGTGAAGCATCTATTTTTGTATTTTGGTTAATAAACTCATGAAAGAGGAAGAAGAGGAAGAGGAGGAAGAGGAGGAAGGGGGGTAGGTGTCAGGTAGCACTTAACTGTATCCGCGCAATAATTAGACTAGCCGTTGTTTGTGTGTTTAGGGAGAAAAATGCTTCGAGAAGCTATTTTCAGAGCGCTTTGTTGTTGTGCTTATGTTTCGTTGTCTTTTGTCTGTATTGTACAAAAAAAATGTAGGAAAAACACACCCTAGATGTGCCAAACAACTGTCGTCTCTTCCAGTCTATGAAGTAGAGTGGATTCCTCAGACATTCCAATTTTAGTAGCAGCAAAAAATGAAAAAAATGAATATAAAATGATAAAAAATACATGTGCTGTCCCTTTAGGAAGTGAAGAAACACATGCGTCACCCTCTGCACCGTACAGCTTATATTTCCCATTTGTTTTTTACATTGGTGTTGTGCAATTTGTACCAAGCCTCGCGCTGTCACCCCTCAGGGAAAAAAATCATTTTATTTTACGTTTTATTTTTGTTTTTATAATATGTTTGTTTGATGACGTTTGTATTCCGTGTCGTTCTCTGGGGAAACTGTTCCGTTTTGTTGGTTCAACCTACTTTGAGAAAAAAAAAAAACTATCTATGCCCATTAGCACATGCAGCATCACAAAATTCTACCTTGGTTCTAAATGGTGTCATCAGGGTCCCTAAAACCGCAACCCTCGTTATAATATAGACAAACCAAATATTCTTATGCAATATCGAATGGGTAGTTGTTGGGGTTACACATGATGGTTTCATGTTTTGATCCAATGGGGTTTGGATTTGCACAAGTCCTAAAGTTTGACGGTAAAACTCCCCCTCAAAACACGTCTGGAACACAGCTAGACAATCCAGGGAGCGGGCGCTAGCATAGCACAACCGACCTCGTGTCGCGAAAGGTTGGCGGATTTTTTTATTTGCAAAAAAACTAAAATACAGAGCAACACTATGTAACTTCAGGGCCACAAAACGAGGGAGAAATAGTGTGGCCGAGCTCAAGAGGACTGTTAGCTTTTAAACATCAGCGGGGTTTGGTTTCAGATCTGGAAATACTCTGATGATGATGATGATGATGTCACACTCTGAGATGGGGGACTGGCTTTTTTTTTTTCGTTATTACAAAATCATCACAACCGAGGTCGTATCTGGCGACGCGGGAGCTCAATGCAAAGCGTTTCCTTGAGGCTCCCGCTTTGACGAGAGAGTTAAGCTCATCTAATATTGAAATTAAACATTGAAAACAACATTAAAGCCATCGGGGCCCCCTAGTGCTCTGCGGGGCCCCGCGCACGTCCGCTCGTTCCTGTCCCCCATCTCAGAACGAAACGAAACCGTCGAGAATCCTTCGTCATCGGGAAAACGAGCAATATCTGGCGTTTCATTTCGTCGGCGTCGGGACGTGGGTCGAACGCGGCGTCGGAGCGGAAGCGCAGTGTGACTACCTTCAAACTCAAAATTTGCACTAACGAAACCGTCTCGATGTTTATTCCATTCAGTCTGCGGCGGCCGCGGTCTCGCGTTTCTTTACGACGAAATCTCGAGTCCGACGCTTCGGTTCCACGTCGCGTAGCGCTGCCTTCATTTCTCAAACCCAGTGAGGTCAACCACTTTCAAAATAAAATAAAAGTCTTTCAGTGTCTTAAGACGAGACAAGCAATACATGTATGCCTTGTGTTAATATTACGGGTCTCTGCTTTGTTTGTCCTTTTATTTTGACTTCACCATAAACTATAGGACCACATCTGTCAGGTCTGTGTGTGTGTGTGTGTGTGTGTGTGTGTGTGTGTGTGTGTTGTGTGTGTGTGTGCGTGCAGCAGTAAAATGGCCATGTGAAATATTTTAGCCCTGCCTTTTGCGAAAAACAGCATTGTAAATTGATGTCTTTTTGTATATCTGTTGCCTATATGAGGAAACTGGTGTCCGCTGTCTCTGTCTGTACAAAGCAATATTAGTGCGTGTACATATGTTTGTGTGTGAATTCCCAGACAAGGCTTTAAAAATTACAGAGGAACAGGGTCACAACGGTGAGCTTTTGTTTTGCTACGTTTTTTCTTATAGAGTTATGAATATGCTGAGCTAAAGAATCGAAAGCGTGGCATGTTGGTTTTCACGGCGTGTACGGTCAAGACGGCTTTTAAGATATAATCATTATTTTTTGTTTGTTTGTTTTTTACGAATTAAAACTTCAAACAAAGCTAAACGCAACCCACAGAAATTAAATTATTTGGGAGCTTTAAAGTGAATTAAAATTGTTACGTTTTACATTTTTAAAATATATATTTTGCAGAAATTTCGTACGTTTAATCCGGAAACGATGCTACGTAAGATACAATCTTTATTTATTTAAAAAAATCCAACTTTTAAAGCCGCTTCTCTGACCATAGACCAGACCAAAACCAGAAATGCCGCGCTGGACACGTTCTGTTTTCCAAAGCACAGCGGTCAAAAATTTATAATTAAAATAAAAATGTTTAAGAATATAGTTTAAAAAATGAAAAAGCAACTATTAGCCATAATCAACTGTCAAGCAATAATAAATGTGTGTGTATTCTCATTTTAATACGATTCTTTTTGTGCACACGACCGGGCGCATCTGCATGTAAATACCCGTTTTTTTAACCTTTTGCTTTGGACTTGTGGATGTTTCGTTAGCGTGCTGTATTAAACCCTCAGTTCTCCCTCATTTTTGGACATTTTAAAAATCCTCACTTGTATAAAAGTAGTTTCTGTTTGTTTAGGTAAGAGGAAAATACTGCTACGAAGTCCGGTTTACTTCCCTGCGTAATACAGGGGCGTCACCGTTTATGATTTGGTATTTTTGGCCCGGTGTTCGGTGCACTTCTTAGACCCGGGTCGCCCTTATCAGCCCAGCCGTTTCATCATATGCACATTAATGTATTTCTGACAATAGGATTCGGTAAAGGATAATAATAATAATAAATAATAATAATAATAAGAGATGTCCCTCGTGGGCACCTGTATCAGTGTGCGCCAACGGGACCGGGCACTTATTTCTGTTGTAGAGCAAAGCTAGAATCTGCTATTAACGATATTTTAAGATGCTTTTTTCCGGTTTGTGGAATAATACTAATAATTTTCCGACTGAAACTGCATTTTAGCGTAATGATTTTTCTGTTGTCTGATTGTAACAACACTCACTGAGGCTGTAGTTTGTTTAAGATAATAAGTCTTTTACCTCCTTCTGTCGGCCCAGTTTTGCAGCGGTGCATTGTGGGGCTGGGTGGCGTTTGTTCCCGCGTGCTCAGTGTTCAAACTCAGTGAGGGTCTCCGCTGTAGCAGGTGGTCCACGCAATAAGTCGTCCTCGCGCCGGGTGCCTCGCGCCGGGTGCCTCGCGCCGGGTGCCTCGCGGCGTCTGCGGATGCACGCGGGGTGATTGTCATTTCTGTTTGTGTGATTTGTGACGATGTACTTTTCTACTCTCACTCACGTGTTCCTCAGATCTTTTTATAAATGTACATGTCGTCCATTTTGTGAGAACGTGTTTAAAGGGTCGTCCGGCGAAGGCCCGCGAAAGCGCTCGCCCCATGAGTCTGGTTACGGTTTTGTACTGTAAATGTGTCGTAGTCGCATCCACGAGCCCGGTCAGCCGCAAACCGACGTCACTTCCGGGTTCAGACTGCATTCTGATTGGACGACGCGACCGGTTAAACGTTTGGACACGCCCTCTCATTCAATTCAAATTTTTATTTATTTTTATTTTTTTACAACTTTGTACATTTTATTTACAAACATAAGACGTCAAATATGAAGCAAGATATATGGAATTATGTAGTAAAGAAGAAAAAGTTAAATTCTAAAGTACTAAATATTTTCCAACAAAGCAAAGTGTGACTACGACGGAGTATAAGGGTCACTTTAAAAAAAAAAAAAAGTATTATGTGGGCGCTACGAGAATAAAATCTTAATATTTTGACATTAAAGTCATAATTTTACAAGAATAAAGTCACAATTTTATGAGAATAAAGTCGTAGTCAACGTAAAGGCATAATTTTATCCGTTTGCCATTCGCCACCACGACAAAGAATGGCCCTTATTTGAGTTAAAAGATTAAATAAAACCTGCGTACGACAGATGTAGAACTTTATATTACTGGCCTTTTAAACATTAACAACTGTTGAATCATTTCTTTTGCCGTCTGCGTTCATTTTGATTCTGCTTCAACTTTATTCTCATAAAATTATGACTTTATTCTCGTAAAATTATGACTTTTTATGGCTTCAACTTTTCGACTATTCTCATTAAATTACAAATTTAATGTCGAAATGTTACGATTTTATTCTCGTAGCGCCTGTATAATGTATTTTTTTAAGTGACGATTTTGAGAATTTGAATATAAAATTTCTTCCTGTTTATTTTCTGAACACAACGGCTGTCGCAACAACAAGAATCTCAACTCACTAGAGCCAATCTCCATAGCAACACAGTAACTGACCAATAGAACCTTCACTTTAACTCGTCGTCATAGCAACGAAGTGTCCATACAACAGCATTTACATTAACAACAACAGAACATGTCAACTCTGAACTAAACACAAAATATCAGATCGTTACAATATAAAAACATATTTAGTAGAGTTGTTTAACTTTTTTCTTTACTACATAATTCCATATTTCTTGTTTCATGTATTTGACGTCTTCTGTTTGTATTTAAAATGTAGAAAGTAGTAAAAATAAAGAAAAAAAACATTAAAGGAGAGGGCGTGTTCAAACCTTCGACTGGTCGTGTATGTTTATTCATTCATATTTTGTTTAGAAATGTTGTTAATGATAACAACAGTCTCAAGGTTTTAGAACAAAAATATGTGACTTTGGCGTCATATTTTAAGTAATTATGTGAATCTGGTTTCAAAAGTACATTCTGTTCATTTTCCCCTGTAAACCTTTTGAAAAATGACTTGCTGCTCCGTTATGTTGGAGCTCATAAAACAACTCAGAAAACTTGATAAAGTTTCAGATTCAGGCTCTAATCTTTTAACCAAACCTCAAAACAAGCCACTTCCAAACTCAGGGGTGGAGCAACAAATTCTGGGCCCTTGGTAAAATCATCTTTGGGGGGGGCCGTTCTGCATCTTGTCTTATAAAAATGATACATATTACAGAGTTAGTGAGGGGCCCCTCTTTGCACTGGGCCCCGGGTAAACGGTCCCTTTACCCCCCCGCCCTTGGTAAAATCATCTGCATCTTGTCTTATAAAAATGATACATATTACAGAGTTAGTGAGGGGCCCCTCTTTGCACTGGGCCCCGGGTAAACGGTCCCTTTACCCCCCCAGTGCGACGCCCCTGCCCGAGCTCTTTAACCTGAGGAAACCGTGGGGCAAATGAACAGGGACTGAATGCACTGAACAGTAATTCGAGAGCGGACGGTGTGGCTGACCAGGCTTCACAATCTCTTTCTTTTGAAAACCCTCATTTTCCCGGATGACCCGAACGACCGGCGCGTCTCGTTCGGGTCAGTGTTTCGTTGTGTTTGCTGTGCACTCTGTCGCCGGGGGAAGCAGCAGGGCGCCGGCCGGAGCCGGCCGGAGGGCGTCCTCCGCAGCGCCGGGGGGCGGTGCCAGGCGGCCCTCACACGTTTGCTACTGATGTTAAACTGGGGACAGACGAGCATGTTTTTAAGCCGCTCTTTTGATCTCTTTAGCGGGTAGACTCACAAGTGTAGTTTTTGCTCCTTCTTGTCTGATTCTTAAATAAAAATAAGTATTTTAATTCATTTTGTAAATACAGCTGTAAAGAAGAATAAGAAATTTAATGTTGTCTTTTAAATACTTTTCATTCTAATATGAATGTTGTTATATTGTACTTAGAAACTGTACCTTTAATATCACCTTTATGATAAGTGCATTGGACACATCGATTTTTGATGTGCTTTATGTGCTGTTATCCCATAATAAAATTTACCGCTTGTACTGGGCTTCTATTTACTGACTGCAGCGGCTCTATGTTCTGTTTTTCTGTTCTGTTCATCATCATTTTAAAAACATTTTCAAACAGTCTGATTTTAAAATATTTCTCTTTAGAGCAAATCTGAATTTCCACACAGAACCTTTTGAAAAGCATTTTAAAATGAAACTGAATCATAAAAAACGGATCGTCTCAAATGACCGAGTCAGTCAGAGGTGGAGAATCTTTCTTAAAAAATTTTAAAAAGTAATTATACATTTTTAGTCATTAGTGCCTTTAAAAACACCTGAGGACACTGTACAGAACCAGATGAAACATAAAGCAGAGAATATAATAAAAATACAAAACCGGTCGATGATGCATTGAAGTGATGTAGTTCTACTTTAAACATGTTTGTTAATTATAAACTCTGTTAATTATAAACTTAGAAGACGTTGGTGAGAATAGTGTCTATACGTCTCAATAAAACACATGATTATTAGTATTAGCGTTATTATTATGTCACTGATAAAGATGTGACAGGTTCATAGAGTGAAGTGGACTAAATGAAATGAACTGATTTGCTTTTGCTCAATAGGAACATTTTAGGAACGTTTATTTTCATGGGAGAAATGTTCCGACTGGAAAAAAGTCAGATCATTTCATTTAGTTCTGTCCAGCTGAAGATTAGTGATTTTTTTTAAAAAGTGTAATTTTCTCACCAAACCAGAGATGGCTTATCTTGATAAATAAATAGAAAGTGTAGTTGAAATAAACCTGCAAAGTATAATGTTAGAAGAAGGTGGTGAAACAGCAGCTGTTCTCCTCAGTAAAACACACTTTTATTACACATTATTCATACAGAGCTTATCTTATATTTCTTGCTGATGTGTCTTATACCGGTGCAACTTGGAGGCCGGGTTTCCTCGTCTCACTCTACAAAATATGCAAATATAATTATCATGAAAATAAATAAATATTATGATGATGCAAAAAATATCTATATAAAATAAGTTTACAGTGCAGCTCATTAGATCGAGCCAACAAACAGAGACTGTAAACAAACAGAGACTGTAAACAAACAGAGACTGTAAACAAACAGAGACTAAACAAACAGAGAGACTGTAAACAAACAGGTGTGTTAGCTTCAGTGTCGTTAGCTCCTCCCCTCAGACAGATATAAGGCAGTGTCCAGCAGTGATCTGACCACAACTGAAGAAGGGGCTCGGACGAGCAGCCAAACGTCTTCACTCTGAAACTTTTTGTCCAGTGATGGAATTGAATTTTTCTTCTTTCTATAATAATTTTTCTTATTATAAATAGGCAAGGAAAGTTTATTTGTACAGCACAATTGGTCCACAAAGTAAGTCAAAGTGTTTTACAGAATAAGAAAGACATTAAAATCACAATACAACTAATCAAAACATAAATGATCATAAATAATTATAATAAAATTAACACTAAAAGAGAAGAGGCAGAATAAAACCCTTTTTTTGTCCATGTTTAGTCCTGGTTCAGTCCTGGTTTAGTCCTGGTTTAGTCCTGGTTTTGTCCATGTTTAGTCCTGGTTCAGTCCTGGTTTAGTCCTGGTTTAGTCCTGGTTTTGTCCATGTTTAGTCCTGGTTCAGTCCTGGTTTAGTCCTGGTTTAGTCCTGGTTTTGTCCATGTTTAGTCCTGGTTCAGTCCTGGTTTAGTCCTGGTTTAGTCCTGGTTTTGTCCATGTTTAGTCCTGGTTCAGTCCTGGTTTAGTCCTGGTTTAGTCCTGGTTTTGTCCATGTTTAGTCCTGGTTCAGTCCTGGTTTAGTCCTGGTTTAGTCCTGGTTTAGTCCTGGTTCAGTCCTGGTTTAGTCCTGGTTTAGTCCTGGTTCAGTCCTGGTTTAGTCCTGGTTTAGTCCTGGTTCAGTCCTGGTTTAGTCCTGGTTCAGTCCTGGTTTAGTCCTGGTTCAGTGCTGGTTTAGTCCTGACTCTGGGCTCCATCAGGAGGCTGGTCCCTGAAGTCCTCAGGGTGTGAGATGGTTCATGTGGCTCTAACATGTGGGAGATGTAAATATTACTCTACACAAACCGACACATACACGTCATTTAAAAGAGTCACCAAAATGAATCTCAAAGGTTAATAAAAAGAACTAAATAAATTAAAATAAATAGATTTGTTTTTGTTCTCTGGAATCATGTATAACGTGTAAACCAAGCACATTTTTACAAGTGCAGTACCGCCGTAGCACCTGCAGGTGGCAGACATGCGCACAACCTGTTCACCGTGTGTTTTTGCACCAGGAGAAGAAGTGCGTGTGTTGTTGTTAGCAAACTGACGGTTAGCATCTAGACACTGGACAGATGTGCGCGTGGATGGAGACAAGTTTGACTGTTTTAGAGACAAACGCTGATGGAGAGAAGTTAGAGAGAAAAAAACGCTGATGGAGAGAAGTTAGAGAGAGAAATAAACGCTGATGGAGATCGTTTGGTGAGTTTTGTTCAGAGCAAAGTTCATCTCGTTTATTAAATGTGTCA
>JACM01046546.1:0-35291 GCA_000787095.1 Periophthalmodon schlosseri | reverse complement strand
ATCACTGCAGCCCTCAACCAGTCGGGGCTTTATGGCCCGACGGAAGCCTCTCCTCAGTGCAAGACAAATGAAAGCCCGCATGGAGTTTGCTAAGGAATCGAAGGAAAGATGAATGTGGCCAAGTACAGGGATATCCTGGACGAAAACTTTCTCCAGAGTGCTCAGGACCTCAGACTGAGCCGAAGGTTCACCTTCCAACAAGACAATGACCCTAAGCACACAGCTAAAATAACGAAGGAGTGGCTTCAGGACAACTCCGTGACTGTTCTTGAATGGCCCAGCCAGAGGCCTGACTTAAACCCAATTTAGCATCTCTGAAGAGACCTGAAAATAAATGTCCACCAACGTTCACCATTCAACCTGACAGAACTGGAAAGGATCTGCAAGGAGGAATGGCAGAGGATCCCCAAATCCAGGTGTGAAAAACTTGCTGCATCATTCCCAAAAAGACTCATGGCTGTATTAGCTCAAAAGGGTGCTTCTACTAAATACTGAGCAAAGGGTCTGAATACTTATGGCCGTGTGATTTTTTCTTTTTTAATATTCTGCAAAAATACTGAGCAAAGGGTCTGAATACTTATGGCCGTGTGATTTTTTCTTTTTTAATAATTCTGCAAAAATTTCAACAATTTTGTGTTTCTCTGTCAATATGGGATGCTGTGTGTACATTAATGAGGAAAAAAAATGAACTTAAATGATTTTTGCAAATGGCTGCAATATAACAAAGAGTGAAAAAATTAAGGGGGTCTGAATACTTTCTGTACCCACTGTACATGGGTTTTGGTTAACTGAGATGAAAAAAAATAGTTTGTCATAGACCATTGAAATTTAGTACACATATTCCACACATCATACTGAACAAAAAAGCCAATGAAGGTATACCTGTATTTCTTATCATGCAGGTGTGAAAATGTCATAAATGTTTCATTGGAATGAATGGAGTAGTATTAGAAAGACGCTGATTTTGGGGGGAGGGGCGATGTAAGTGGGAACAAGAGGCAGGATCTTCGTGGTGGCATGTACCCTGCGGTCGCAAGGGGTGGCGAGGGCCTTTATCACTACTTGCAGTTTTAAATTATTATTATTAGACCCGAGGCTGGGACAACGTCCCGGCGAGGGACTAATTAAAACCACATCCGGAGCCCGGAAAATGGGAAAAATGAATTAGAAACACGACCCGACATCTCAGTGACTGGTATCAAAAATTAGAACTCAATGAGCTCTCTGTCACCAAAGACCCTGATTCTTCATGTGCCCCTAAGCAAAAAATTCTATGGGGACCACACCCTATCTCCTACGTGAAGGCGGCCATTTTGAATCAAAATATGCAGATGGCCGATATCTAGACCTCGTACTTTAACGAAGTTGTCCTAGGGTTTTTATCCGACGGACTCCAAACTGAGGCAGCAACATCAGGACATATCAAAAGTTGTTAAAAGAATTTGTATAAGTCTCCATTCTTGTGTGTGTGGTCTTGACGAGCTCTTAACGAAGCGACCATTTTGAAAGTAAAAAATCCCTTGAAACTTTGCAAACGTTTTCAGGTTCAAACTGGCCAATGTGGTGTTGGTGTATTTTATTGACCTGGACATAATGATGTGCTACTTAAACTTGTAGCTTTAAAAATATCTCTCCAGCACCCCCTGCACAATTGTAATGGGGTAGAAAATTTTTGTTTGTCGTAAACTAATGAAATTTGGCCCGCCCACCCTTTATGTAACCCTAAGCAAAAAAGTCTATGGGGACCACACCCAACAAATTTGTCCTAGGGTTTTTATCCGATGCGGACTCCAAACTGAGCCTGCATCATCAGGACATATCTGGGGTCAAAAGTTGTTAAAGAATTTACATAAGTGTCAGAGTGTGGTCATGCCGAGTTCTTAACAAAGCAGCCATTTTGAAAAAATCCTGTAACTTTTGCAAACATTGTCGGATTCAGAAAAATCCAATTTAGCGCCTGTGTATTTTGATGAGCTGGACAAAATGATGTGTGGATTAAAATTCTATATTTAAAAATGGCTCTCCAGCGCCCCCTGCAAAGTTACAATGGGCCGTAAACATTTGTCTCCAACATGATACTGGAAATACTGAATCACATGTCAACCTAAGGTTGATATGCAGCTCTCCCATTGTGGCATGCTGTGGTCGCAAGGGTTGTGAGAGCACTTTATCACTGCTTGCAGTTTTAATAAAAAATTATAGTTATACCGATAAATTATGAGACATCCCGTTAACTTTGCCCGTTGTGACTATGAACACCTGTATTTATCAAGTCAACACTCACAGTATTTAATGGTTGTCCACTTTCCTCTTTCACGGCTCCAGAGTCAGTGGCATCAGTCTTCCGTTCCTCGAAGGGGGGCTCCTCCTCCTCACTGTAATCTCCTTTTGCGTAGCTGTGGACGTGCAGCACATCTGTAGGGCTCAGTGTCCGCTGGAATACTTTGGCATGTGGGCTGGTTACTACTGGCTGCTCGTCTGGGCCCTCCACCCCCTCAGAGCAGGCAGACATTAGTTCGTTATCACAGGGCTCTTGGATACTCTGGTCAGGACCCTCGGCTCGACTCTTCTCTTTTTTTAGTGGATTGCGTCTATTTGAGGATTTCTTTGGACACACTTTAGCTGGAAACTTTGATGGTGGTTTAGGTTCTTTTTCCTGCTTTGTTTCACTCCTCTCTTCAACTGTGCCTGAAAAGTATCCCATTTTTCCAAGTTAGTGTCTCTCAACAAAAAGACAAACCAGTTTTTAACTCTGATATAGACACTCAAGACCTGCACACCAGTGATTTCACTGAAGAGATTAACTACTGACAGATAAGATTGAAATAATAAATAATTTTTGTCCATTTTTATTACAATCATGCATGTATCTTCTAGTCATTAATACAAATGTAATTAATGCATTAGTCTTATAGTGTTTTTTGAACACTCTAGGAGGGTTTACGTTGTATTATTCATTGATTACCTTCTTGGCAACTATGCTATTATTTTACCCACAAGTACCCTGGGTAGATTGACGCAAGAAAGGCTGCCAATCTGTGCCATCTGCCCGTCCGCTCTCTTTACTCATTCACACACTACACTCATACTAGACAAGCGAGGGGGTTGTATCTTGTCTAAGAACACAACAACAGTATGCACTAGAAACAGTGCTGTCCCACTGCAACACCAGGTATCCCAGTTATCTCACAATCAAGTACTAACCAGGACTAACCCAAATGTCTATAGGATTTGTTGCAGTTTGAGAGATTAAGTGCAGTAGCCAAATTTAGCTGCACACAATGCTGCAGCCATAAAGAAAACTTTGTATTGACAAATTTTTTGTCATCAAATCTTTGCTTCTGACTGTTTATGCACACTTCTTACAATAAATCACTGTTGAATGTAACGGTCTGGAATATTAGTCTTAGTTTATGAGACATTTAACATGTCGCTTAGTAGTTTGTTTAAAAAAAAGAAAGTAAAACGTTGTGCCAAGGCAATAAACATACAGTAATTGTGCAGTAGGTATAACTGGGCAAACCTTTCTCTTTTTTAGGAGATACTTTTCGAGACAGTTTTGACTTGTGTGTCTTCCTGGTGTCCTCCATGTCCATAGCAGGTGAGCTATATTCAACCGCTTCCTGCTGTGTTATAGCAGCATGCGTTTTTGCATTTCTGCGCATAACAAAAAATACATGAATTGCTGTATATTTACATGATTTTCTGAAGATTGTATTAAAAACGTACCCATTGTCAGCTATGGCCAAAGGGGAGGATACTGCTGGGTCAATGGGAATTCTTTTCTTCTTGATGTCCTTGCGTAACAGTGCAGACTCTGGTGTGGGTCTGGAGTGGTCAATAGGAGTGGTGTCCTTGCCAGCTTTCCATATCTTATAACGCTCTGGTTGATACTTGCGGACAAACACATCCATGGAGATCTTCACCATATCCTGTCGACATGCACACTATAGAAAAAGCCACAAGAAACCACAGGATTATTGCAGTTTATCTCAAATGATAAGACATCAGTCTTGATACATAGTACCCACTTCCTTAAACACTACCCAGTATTTTCGAAAATTTGGGTAAAATTTTTCAAACACTGCACCCTTGACCCAAAAGCATGCTTGACTGAAAAAATGTGAACTTCACAATTAGCACACTAGGGCTAAACAATTGTGGGGAAAAAGTATTGCGATTAAATTTGCAAAGTACATTTTAATATAAAGATTTGGTTTACAGTGCACATGTTAAACACGTCCATGTGGAGTAATATCTGAGCGGAGACTGAAATATGAAATGGGAAACTAATTCAAGAATCCCATGCATTTCACAATGGTTTGCAAAGGTTTACACTTCAAGGTTCAAGCATGTTTTCCCTAAATAGATAGGATTTTTTGTTGTTTGTAGTAGACATTAAAAAAATTACAACATCTGAAATTTAGTAATTGCACCAATTCAAGTTACAATTTCAATTCAGTTATATTATATCTAGCAATATATTGTGCAGCCCTATAGCACATGCAAAGCAGAAATGACACGCTGCATAGCAAAACACTAAACACTGCTTGACACACACAAAACACACAAATACAAATTAAAGCCACAAGCGTCAATGATGGCCCTCACCCCCTGCGCACATCTATCCCATGCAACTGCTGAGGGGCTTGCAACCTCCCCGGCATGCCATTCTCCCTTCCCAACAACCGCCCAGGTCACCATCTTTCCCCCTTCACATTATTTCTACATTGCAGTGTGCCAATTGCTTTATACTGGAGGTGTCCATGGCTTCGAACCAGCAACGTCATGCAATTGAAGTTCGTGCTTAGAGTAGCCTAAATGATGTTTGTGTGAATATTCAAGAAATTTGCATGAAGTTATTTTTATCTCTCTATACAAGTTCAATATGATCTGAATGGCGGACATAGATGTTTCCACAGGCCAAACGATAGAGAATATCACTCAGGTCAAATTGACTTTTTTGCATGTTTTGAGGCCTATAATTACTTACCCAAGTTCCTTGTCCATTGGTCAATGCTGTATCTTTTATATGTATTATAAGGTGGCACTATTGTGTCCAGTGTCCATGTGCTTTTTTCTTTGCTCTATTCACATCTGGATTCTGTACCAGTGGTTACATTTTGAGCTCTCTCAGCCAATGCCCGTGATCATAAGACGTAATTAAAGAAACAGGAAATTAAGGTGTTTTTTGCCGGTGTGGTACGGGCGTAGGGCGTAAGGAGTATCCCAAAAAATGTATAATTTTTAAATGTCAAGGTGTCTAGATATAGCATGCTGAATCTGAGCTAATTTGGACCAAAAATCTAGGACTAGATACGTTTTATAAACATGCCATCAAAACAGCAACGGATTTGTGATCCAATATGGGCAACTTCCTGTTCATCACAGGGCAATGCATCAATTAATTTTTAGGCCTGTCTCATGGAGCTTTATCACTGCTATGAATTTTGTGCACCTATGCCAAAATCTGCCCGTCTCCACTCCCATAGGGGTCCACTTCTAGGCGGCGCTGTTGAGTCATTTTGTGTGTACCATGTAAAATACTATGATAAGACTTAATGTTTGACTAAGCAGGTGCACTCTGCCAATAAAAGTGTGTCTTAGTTAATGTTTAGTGGGTCTTTTCCTTTTTGGGGTCTTTTCCCCTTTGCCTGATTTTAGTCACAGCAACATTCACTTTGAATGGGCAGTTTGGATGACCCTAGAGCAAAAACTGTAAAAATTAGAGCATGGGTCTAATTATATTTTATGATCAGGGGTACATAAAGGAAGTTTCAGCAAAATTTTAACCATTTCTGTCAAAATGATTTTTGTTACTCCCTAGTCTTATTGGTGGTGCTGTAGTACTGAGCATTAGGTGTGAGTTATGAATTTGTGCCACATATTGGAACAGGTCTTCGTGCCCCTGCTAGCCAACCATGCCCTCTGTTCGTAATATATTATTTTTCTTCCCTTCATAGAACTTTTTGCATAGAACTTAATCTTCAAGTTGCGTACAAATCAGATAATGTTGATGTTTTATGTATAAGCTAGGGGGTGCTATAGCGTACACTGGTCATATCATTATTAGTCCATTACATTCAGGCTGGGATCATGCAATTATTATTCAAATTTGAGCTATGTAGACAAATGCTTATGGTCTTGAAAAATCATCAAAGAAAGGAAATTAAGGTGTTTTTCGCAGGCGTGGTATGGGCAAATATAATTCTCGAACAGCAAGGTGTTATAGATATGACATGTTGAATCTGAGCTCATTTGGACCAAAAACCTAGGACTAGATACATTTTATAAACACGTCATCAAAATGGCAACAAATTTTTGGTCAAATATGGCTGACTTCCTGTTCATCAAAGGGCAGTACTTCAATTCACTTTTTAGGCTTGTCTCATGGAGCTCCATTACTGTTCCAAATTTTCTGAGCATATGGTTACAAATGTGATCATTTGGTTGGAAAGGAAATAAAGAACAATACCGCTCGTTATGTGACTTCATTCTAAACTGCCTGTAATTAAAACATTTTGCTGGAGGCAGGCCACAATTCAGTGACTTGAATTTGCTGTTTAACTGTTACAAAGCCAATTTGTTAGTGTTAATAGTTAATACCACCAATTACCGGGTATAATCACATGAAACTAAATTGGCATAAAGTTCAATGTCTTCCCTCAGTGAGCACAAGTTAGCTAAGGTGAAATGTTTTTTTCTCTCTGTAACAGAAGGTGTAATGGTTGTCAGTTGAACTGAAATTTCTAACAAAACATTATGAGGTTCAGCATTTGAGGATTTTTCATTTGGTCATTTCTCTCAAAAACAGTGAATTGCATATAAAGTGCCTGAGTCTGAGTTAACGGCATCAAATCTAAGGATCCAACGAGGTCCTCACCTGTCATCTCACCTGTCCAGTGCAGTTAAGTGTGTTATGTGTGTGGGTTAGGGTCAGTCGGGGCGCAAAATTAAAGTCCATATCATAGATGCCATGACATGTGCTTCTAGTGGTGCTACACCCTGTTACCTGTGTTGCCTGTTTGCCATAATCAATCCATCTGAGTGTGGCAAAATTGGTAGACTCAGCACAGTTGAAACCATGGTTAAAACCAGCATGATATGCAAATGGAAACGTCAGAATGAACTGCCCTTCATGTTGGGTCACCTGAAACACACAATACAGATATGGAAGTGAATGATGGTTTTCAAAATTAGCATGTTAAACAATTGCAGTCTCATACAGAAATTTAAAAGGCCCTATATTCCACTAAACTAGGCTTCTAATAATACTATGTTCCCAAAAACATACTGTAGCTGTAATTTGTCTGCGTAATCTGTCATCCAGGTCTGATCCATAGTAAAAGCCGAAGTTAAATCTGTCAACTGGACAAAACGTTGTAGGAGTGAAGACGTTTCGCTGCTCATCCAAGACGCTTCTTCCGTTCGGGTCAGATTGCTGGTGGACACTGCCTTATATCTATCTGACGGGAAGGGCTACCTACACTGAAAGTGTAAACAACTATTGTCTCCAGTTTCAGTCTTAATGGCCTCCATTCAACCTTTAATGGTCCTACTGGCTCACCCTATTTAGGCCTGAGCCTAAACGATGAGTGCATAGGTGAAGCCCATGCACTCATCGTTGCCAACTATTTTGACAAAGTTGTGCGCGAAGCCCCCTGCCCCCTTCGCCCCCTGCCCTGACTCCAGTATGCAAGCAACCCATGCTGTAGGCATGGGATATGCAAACATGTTATCGTGAACATTGAGTCAATGTTGACAAAGGTAACGGCGAAGCGCTCATATCCCCCAAACACACTCCTGGCATCGAGCACTATCCAAGCACCCATACAGCAGGCATGGGGCATATTTATTACTGCTAAAATGACAAGTGGCGCGTTAGCACCACCCTTAGGGAGTTCTGGGTCGGCCGAGTGCGAAGCGCGGCCCTCAATAAATTTGCCGAAAAATGTATTTTTTATATGTTGCATAATTGGGCATAAAAAATAAAAAAAAAAGAAAATGGCATGATAACGCCACCTGCAAAGGTCAAAATACACTGCGTCAATGAGAGACGCCCCAACGTCTACTTTGTCGAGGAGCCACGAAATTCGGTACACACATTCGTCAAGTGATGCCTAACAAAAAATATTATTATGGCCACGCCCACTGAAAAACCAGAAGTTGGCCATCTTGGACTGAAAATTCCAAATTTTTACTGACGTTGTATTTTAATTAACTCCTCTGAGGGGGCTTCACCGGTAGGGCTGAAAATCACTGTACATCATCTAAACAAGTGGGGCATCAAAAGTTATCCAATTAATTTTGATACCTATCACAGTTTGCGTGCGGTGAAGCAGCAAAATTCCATCGGAATTTTCAAATGTAAAAATTTGCTCCCAAAGTATGATTGGGCTCAAATTCGAATCAGTTGTAAAACTTTCTTGCCTAAACCTTCTCATTGTGAAAAAAAAAGATTGCCGCGAAAGCGCCCCCTAAATAATAACTAATAAATATGTATGGAGGGATGAAAATTTAGTTTTCCGAAATGTTATGAAATTTCACAAAAAATTCCACTTGGTCATTCCAATCAAAAATGTCAATGGCACGGTGTTGCCATGGTCTGGAATAAAATCAAAATTCAAGATTTGGAACCCTTTACTGCACATATTAATGCTGTGGATCCAAACATCAAGTTCACATGGGATGAGGCCAAGGAGAACAAACTGGCCTTCTTAGATTGTGCAGGAGAGAGGAGAGAATAGGAGAGAACTGGTGTCTCCGGGTAGAAGTCTTCAGGAAACCCACACACACTGCCGAATACCTGCTGTTTGATTCACCCCATCCACTGCAGCACAAACTCGGTGTTATCCGTACTCTACAACACAGAGCTCAAGTGGTGCCCACAAACACAAGGAATCTGAACCTAGAAGGGAACGCATAACTATTCCTTACACAGCGGGAGTGTCTGAAAAATTTCAGAGAATTTTCAGACAATTTGAGATTCCAGTCTATTTCAAACCTACAAACACTTTAAGACAGAAACTGGTTCACCCAAAGGACAAAACCCCGAGTCATAAGCAAAGTAATGTAGTCTACCCCATTCAGTGTAGTGAAGATTGCAGTGAGTGTTACATTGGAGAAACTAAACAGCCACTCTATAAGAGAATGTACCAACACCGTTGCAAGAGCTCCTCTGGACCCCAGTCCGCCCATCTCAAAGTCTAACCACTCCTTTGAAGATAGTGAGGTAAAGATCTTAGCCAGAGAAAAGAAATGGTTTGAGAGGGGAGTTAAAGAAGCTATTTTTGTTAGGAAAGACAATCCTTCCTTAAACAGGAATGGGGGCCTGAGACATAATCTATCCACCATCTATTCCCCATCCTCAGACCCAAAGCAAACAAAAGAAACAAAAGAGAACAATAGGGTGAGCCAGTAGACCATTAAAGCTCAGACCCAAAGCAAACAAAAGAAACAAAAGAGAACAATAGGGTGAGCCAGTAGGACCATTAAAGGTTGAATGGAGGCCATTAAGACTGAAACTGGAGACAATAGCTGTTTAGTTTCAGTGTAGGTAGCCCCTCCCGTCAGATAGATATAAGGCAGTGTCCACCAGCAATCTGACCAGAACTGAAGAAGTGGCTTGGATGAGCAGCGAAACGTCTTCACTCCTACCATGTTTTGTCCAGCTGACAGATTTAAGTTTGGCTTTTAATAGTTGTAATTTGTTTCCTTCACACACCACAGTATTTATTATATTAAGACTGTCTGCCTACACCTCTCAAAGCACTTGCACAAAGCATAAATAAATCACACATTTAGAAGGATAGTTACATAAAACCAGAAAGAGCTCATTTGACATTTATGTCCTGCAGTGTGACAGCCAGATATTTCAGGGCTGGGTGTTGCCAAGTACCTCACAAAACAATACATATCCCAATACAGGTTCCAAAAAATGATGTACCGTATTTTCCGGACTATAAGTTTTTTGAGGAAATTTATTTTACAAACTCTGAGACCAAGAACAGACATTTTATTTTTAAAGGCAATTTATAATAATAATAAAATAGAGAACAACAGGCTGAATAGCAGTACAGCATGCTAACGTAGCACATTTATATTTATTTAGCTACATGAAGCATAGATAATAACTGAATACGTGTCTGGTATGTTAATGTAAGATATTAACAGTTAATCAGATAACTAAAGCATAAAAAACAAGCTAACAAGTTTACTTTCGATCTCACTCCAAATCACTAAATCCATTGTATTCTCCATCCTCGGTGTCGCTTCTGAACAACTCCGCCAACTCCGGAGGTAGATGCAGTGCCGCTTCCGCTTCTGTGTGGCTGTCATCAGACTCAGCAGAATACGATTTTCTTTTAGGGGGCATTTTTGTTCAGTCTTTCTTAGATGTCTTTTAAATTACCCTAATGTTGAAATTAAAAATTTTAAATGGTACAGGAGCACTAGATACTGGTACACAAGCCTAGAGTGCCCTCGCGTGGTTGTCAGTGTGACAATAACAAAGATGTGAAATTATATATTTTAATAATTTCACACATAAGTCGCATCTGAGCATAAGTCACAACCCCAGCCAAGCTATGAAAAAAAAAGTGTGATTTGTAGTCCGGAAAATACAGTATATGTGGATCATGAATCTATTAGATGCAGATACATGGATCCCTATGTATCTATCCCTAAAAACCTTAAACTTGACTATATTTATGTAGAATAACAACATTCTATATTCACAATGCCCTCATTAAAATCCATTTAGTTTATGAATGACCCATCTTTTCAGCTCAACAGATTCAGCCTTCATACAATAGCCAGCAGATAGTATAACACAACTATTTATAATTAACATAGTTTAACATAGACAGTAATACATGTATTGATACATGTATGTATATATACCTGTGAGGTTGTACAAAGGCAAGAAAAACAAACCTTTTCAAATGGAATTCCATATTTCTTCAAAATTGATGGTGAAATCAAAGTCATCTTGTGTCGAAGAAAGGCTTCACAACTTTGAGCACTACCTGGAAAAAAACCTGGAAACAAGAAATTGATAGTATAATCTCTGCAAACAGTACATCCATGTGTACATTGAATTCTATATCTCACCCTTAGCAAGTGCCTCTAGCCTCTTGCCATGGTCTGGTGGTACCACATACCTGCAGAACAATAAACAGTTAAAACTGGCACTATAGACTGTCTGTCTATCTGGCCAGCACTTTTGGAAAAATGGCATTTAAAAAAAAATAAAATAAAAAAATCCTAAGAAAAGCTAAAACACCACTGGGACACATCTAAGGGACTGAAAAATGTGGAATTTTGGAGGCCAATATTGGCATTAATGGGGTTGGATATTCTAACAGATAAATCGGCTGATGTGATAATAAACTCATATGCTAACAAGTCATTTTGATCTGAATATAAAATTTTAATATTTTTACAGCTTATTGTTTTAAGATTTTTCAAATATTAGATGAGACGCATGCAAATCCAAATCAAAGACAAGCTGAAAGAAGATTTAAAAATGTCATGACACTAACAATATGCTCTATACAAGAAGTATTTCAGAAAAAGACTGCACGTAGCTCTTTATAAGTTTGACCCCCTTGAAAATCAGATGTTAAATCTCAAGGGGCATGCCACGAATACATTAAAATTCATGTATATATAATATAAAGTACTCAGCCAAAACTGAAAACCATTACTATATAATGCACATTTAATGATAATAATGTCTTGCACTTGTATCGAGCTTTGCAGCTCTAACCACTGAGCTACTGCCTACATTTTTGTTTAGAAATCCAAATTTGTGCCCCAAACCTTCTAAAGTTAAAAGGAAAACAATTCCAAAGGGTGTACACACTTATTCACAGAACAGTATAAACATTTTATGGGTGCAAAAAATGGATACATCTTTGGGGAAGTTAGTGATAGTACCAAGACTGGGGTTCTCCAAAATGAAGGTAGCTGATGCTGTACAAGTCCATATCCTCAGTGTGCCAAGCAAAAGCACTCTTCCACATCCCGAAGCACAAGGATGCTTTGTTGAGACTTTTAGTCTTAACATTGCTCTCGTTCTCCACACAGTCTAAAATGGTGTTGAGGCAGCCAATGTTCCATTCAGTGACACCCTGCAGAGGTTCACAAATATTAGGCTTTGGCACAATTACAGATGACCTTTTCAGTTCAGAAACCGATTTTGATACTACGGCTTAAAGTATCTGACAGTGCCCGATATCAACCGATACCAAAGCAGAGCCTGTTTCCTTTAAACCAAAATAAAATGAGGCAAAATTAATCCAAATGGGTATGTAGCTATTTGTCTCTCAAAAATAACAATAGCACAACTTTGTAGTTGGCCAAGAAAGTCTCATAATGTTCGAACTTTTATTTATACAACCAGTAAATGTTCTTATTTATGTCCATTTGCATGACAATTTGTATGTCCATCTGTATATCAATCTGTATGTCTGTATGAATATATTTAAGAAATAAGGAACACAACAGATAAGATGTAACATTTTTGTAACTTACTTGATCATACAGTGATCCGCTAACCTCTGCTCCATAAAGAGGAGGGTTAAAGGTGAGGTTCTTCCAAAACTTCCTCTCCAGTTCATCACAATCTGCATGCTGGGGATAGCAAAACCTGCACAAGTGAAAAATGGTTGCCATTTGTTCATGCTGATATTTGTGATCATAAGTTCCAAATACTCTTTGGTGATTTGTGGATAGAAAGATGCAGTTCAACGCACTTCTCTAAATATGAGGTCTTGCGGAATTCATGGACAGTCATTGGCTTCTTCTGAATGTTGTACTGTGTGAACAACCCTGATTGGCCAGTCACTACTTGCTGGATGGGGGCAGGAATAACCAGATCATCAATATCATCATATGTCTGTCTTGGCCTCCAGCCCTTAGGTGGAATAACCTGAGGAAAAGAATATAGAGCAAACTGTTACAAATAACTCTACGTTAGTTGAACCTTTCACATCCCATTCTTATTTATAAAAAAACACACACAAAAACAAAACTTTCACACATCAGTACATCATTTAGGATTTAAGGCTCCTTTCTTAACAAGACCAGTAGGGATGGGCTGATATGGATATTTTTGAGCCAATACAGATGGTAATTGCCGATACTGCTATTTCACATTTAAAATCCATAGCGAGGACCACACATGTAAGTAACAATCAAAAATTAACTTTTCACTTACAAATAACAAAATGTATTTATCTGGAATATATCTCTGGAATCCCTCAGTTGTCCAGGTCTGATCCATAGCAAAAGAGAAATAAAATCTGTCAACTGGACAAAACTTTGTAGGAGTGAAGACGTTTTGCTGCTCATCCAAGCTGCTTCTTCAGTTCTGGTCAAATTACTGGTGGACACTTCCTTATATCTATCTGAAGGGAGGAGCGAGCTACACTAAAACTCAAAACATAAAAAAACAAAACCTTACTACAATGAATGGAGTAGACCACATTGTTTTGTTTGTGGCTTGGGGTTTTGTCCTTAAGGTGAACCAGTTTCTGTCTTAAAGTGTTTGTAGATGTGAAATAGACCGGAATTTCATACTGTCTAAAAATTCTCTGAAGCTTTTCAGACACACCAGCAGTGCAAGGAGTGGTTACACCATGTGTAACCACCAGCAATGTGGTCTACTCCATTCAGTGTAGTGAAGAAAGCAGTGAGCGTTACATTGGAGAAACTTAACAGCCACTCCATAAGAGAATATGCCAACACCGTGGCGAGAGCTCCTCGGGACCCCAGTCCGCCGTACATCTCCATCTCAAAGCCACTGGCCACTCCTTTTAGCCAAAGAAAAGAAATGGTTTGAGAGGGGAGTTAAAGAATTAAAGAAAGCAATTTTTGTTAGGAAAGACAATCCTTCCTTGAACAGGAATGGCAGCCTCAGACATCATCTATCCCCCATCTATAACTCCATACTTAGACTTAGGGTAGCACAACAGACCTAGTCTACAAACAGAAACTTGTAAACAATAGGGTTTTGAGTTTCAGTGTAGCTAGCTCCTCCCTTCAGATAGCTATAAGGCAGTGTCCACCAGTAATCTAACCAGAACTGAAGAAGCGGCTTGGATGAGCAGCGAAACGTCTTCACTCCTACAAAGTTTTGTCCAGTTGACAGATTTTATTTCTCTTCTGCAAGGCCTGCAAATTTATCTCAAGTTAAAATAACGATCACAAATTAACTTTTCACTTTTGTAAAAATAATAACAAAATGTATTTATCTGGGATAAAAAATGTTTATAAATAAATGTTTGTGTAAACATACAGCCATATAACATTCTTCCATTTCCATTTTGACTCATTAATCTTTTCAAAAATGCCCATCCCTAAAGACTTGAGCTGACAAAGAGAAAAAAAACAAAACATATTTTAGATTCCATGTTAGGATGAAAATAAACATATGAACTTGTAATCATGTTATAATGAGTTTTCCTCACATAATTTACCCAGAGTTCTAGGATTGTACAGTGCTGTGAAAAAGTATTTGCCTCCTTCCTGATTTCTTACTTTGTTGCATGTGTGTCACACTTAGCTGTTTCAGATCATCAAACAAATTTAAATATTAAAACAAAGATAACCCAAGTAAACATAAAATGCAGTTTTTCTGTGATAATTTTATTTGTTAAGAGAAAAATCCTATCCAAACCTACGTGATCCTGTGTGAAAAAGTAATAGCCCCCCTTGTTAAATGATGAGGTAACTGTGATCACATTATTGTGGAAAGCTGAGTTCAATTTCATAGCCACACCCAGGCCTGATTGCTGCCAGACCTTTCAAATCAAGAGATCACTTAAATAGAACCTGTCTGACAAGGTGAAGTAGGCCATATTGAACCCAAGACATCATGCTGCGATCCAAAGAAATTCAGGAGCAGATAAGAAAAGTAACTGACGTGTCCAGTCTGGGAAAAGGTTACAAAGCCATTTCTAAATCTTTGGGACTCCAGCGAACCACGGTGAGTACCATTATCCACAAATGGAGAAAGCATGGTACAGTGGTGAACCTTCCGATGAGTGGCCGGCCTACAAAAATTACCCCAAGAGCACAGCGACGACTGATCCAAGAGGTAACAAAGGAACCCAGAATAACATCTAAACAACTGCAGGCCTCACTTGCCTCAGTAAAGGTCCATGTTCAAGACTCAACCATAAGAAAGAGACTAGTAAAAAACAGCATGCATGGCAGAGTTCCAAAGGGAAAGCCACTAATGACAAAAAAAGAACATAAAGGCTCCTCTCACTTTTTCCAAAAAACATCTTGATGTTCCCCAAAGCTTTTGGGAAAATATTCTGTGGACTGATGAAACAAAAAATTTACTTTTTGGAAGGAGTGCATCCTGCTACATCTGGCGTAAAAAGAACACAGCATTTGATAAAAAGAACATCATGCCAACAGTGAAACATGGTGGTGGTAGTGTCATGATAGTGTTTGGCTGAAGGAGAATGTCCGGCCATCAGTTTGTGACCTCAAGCTGAAGGGCACTTTGGGTTCTGCAGCACACTAGAGCACACAGCAAGTCCACTTTTGAATGGCTAAAAAAAACAAAAACAAAATTAGGGTTTTGGAGTGGCCTAGTCAAAGTCCAGACCTGAGCCCAATAGAGATGCTGTGGCATGACCTTAAAAAGGCGGTTCATGCTTGGAAACCCTCCAATGTGGCTGATTTAAAACACTTCTGCAAAGAAGAGTGGGCCAAAATTCCTCCACAGCGATGCGAAAGACTCATTGCCAGTTATCGCAAACACTTGACTGCAGTTGTTGCTGCTAAGGATGGTTCAACCAGTTATTAGGTTTAGGGGGCAATTACTTTTTCACATGGGCCATGTAGGTTCAGATGGCTTTTTTTCCCTTAACAAATAAAATCGGCACTTAAAACAGCATTTTGTGTTTACTTGTGAGTTATCTTTGTCTAATATTTAAGTTAGCTTGATCTGAAATAGCTAAGAGTGACAAAGGTGTAGAAAAAGTAAGAAATTGGTAAGGAGGCAAATTCTTTTTCACAGCACTGTACTTATTTGAGAAATTCTGACTCGGGGTCAAACCCAAATTTTCACAAACATGGCTATATTCAGGCCTGTGATGATAACAAATTTTGAAGAGTGACATATTGCTGAAGTAAATATACTATAGATGTGACAATACTGAAACCACATCATAAAGCAAAATTATCCCCCATTAAGTATTCTAAATGTACAAAACTGTTAAAAAAACATGAACTGTAATGAAGAAATAATACAATGCAACACTTACATAGATTTCTGTTTGGTTTGTGTCTATATTGAGTCATAGAAGTACATAATTCGACCTTCTACAGCTCTAATCTCATCATGGAACAGAAAATTAACAAAATATGCCTCACTAGTACAAAGAAGTGCCCACCCGAAATGTTGACCCTTAAAAATTATTGTTCCATCTGTTGTGTATTGAATGATAAGTCGATATAGTATTTATTGTGACAGGCCTAGCAATATTTCAAAAATAAAAACAGTTACTGAAAATCAGCTGCTTTTTACGATGAAATGCCCCTAAGAAGAGGCGGGGCCAGCAGAATAGAACAAGTTCTGCCCAGCAAGTCAATGGTTATATCACTAAGAGTCTCCAGTTACCTTTGCTATTCCAGCATTGTGTGCTCCCTGTGACTCCATGTAGGCCACATAACGACTAAAGTCCTTGAACTCCTCTTTAGTGGGATAGAAAGTCATTATGTGGTAGCCCACATTGCCAGTGTCAGCTGTCATCTTGAAATGGTTGGTCTCAAATTCTGTAAATAAAGAACAGTGACACTGTTGTAAAGCAATGGTACAAAAAAACAAGAGAGGGCTCCATAATGCTGGGCTTACAATGTGATTTAGACATTCCAAATTATTCCCAAACACACTCTGTAAATGAATCTCACGAAACTCGATTAGGGGGTTAGCGAGGTAATGTCGGGGTTAACTCTGGTTTGTATCGGTACTACGGAGCTGGATCACTTTCTCATGCCCTGAACTCATAAGAGGAATGACACTTAAATACAATGGGCTTATGCAGGTTACACCTGTGTAACGGGTGGTACCTTGGGGTGTCGCTGCTGTACCACAGACCAACACAGCTTTAAGAGGAAGTTGGCTATGTGCCTGGGAGGTGCCTGTATCCATGGGAGGCCAGGTTGGTTGCTGGACCCTCACATGTGTGCGGTTAGCCAAAGTTATTGGTAAGCCTTTTAAATCGTTTTGTGTTGCGGTGAATATTTTAATTGTAAAGATGTACATTTTAATTGTCTCTTCTGTGTTAGGGTGGCCACACTGTTTTATGGCTGAGCTGTGTGGCTGTGGAATTTTATGTGGGGCTCACGACACACACTTATATTTTTAATGAATTTTAAGCCTATTAAAATATATCCCACCTGTTTAAGTGTTTTGTTGGTAATTTTCTATTTTTGTGTTTGCAGTGATGGTCATTGCTACCTGCTGTCCTTATTTTGTTTTTACAAGTTATTATGAGTATTATGAGTTAGTGTTGTTTCAATGCACACTTGTAAAGGCAGACTAACTGGGTTATTTCTTTTTTGTTTGTTGTTCCTTTGTTTTTGGTCACTTCCCTCTAAACCATTGAAAGCCCACGTAAGAGAGAAACTTTATTGGAACCTGATCCTTTACAGTGTTCAGTTGCAGTGATATTTGTAGTGGTTATCCTACCCAATTGCAGTGAGCCTACAGCTGGTTTTGCCGGTTTGCCCGCCACACACTTTTTTGCTCATTCAGGTTTCCATATACCATATAGCCATATTTGTATCTCAGTAGATAAAAGATGGGAAAACCAACCTTTTTTATGTTTAATAAATTATGCAAACTTTACCCTGGGCTCATTTTTTATTATTTTTTTTATTACTGTAACTATTACATTTGGCGTTGCTGACAAACCATTTGGAAGTGACCAAGTGACTTTGGGGTTTTGTTTTTGTAATTAGTTTAAAGACAGTAGGGGCAGTCCAAACAATGGCTAAAATTAATTTAAAGAGAATAATAAAAAAACAGAGCCCAACAGTGTGCAGAATGAAACATTGGTGGGGGTGACAAAGAGGTGTACGGCGGGCAAACCCACAAAACCAAACCTGCTCCTCCTGGACACACAGCCAACTTTCTCTTAAAACTGTGTTAGTCTGTAGTACAGCAGTGATATCCCAAGGTACCACCCGTTACATCTGTATTGAATAGCCAACACATTATTGAATCATAATGCATTACACAAAATACAAGCTATAATAATCTGTAAAGACTTAAAACTAAAAGGTTTTAGTGTATTTGTAAAAAAAAAGAAATAATAAAAAAATATGGAACGACGTGCGTTTTTACGCGCTGCTTGGCACAAAAGTGGCGTTAATTCATTCACAGATGGTGGAAATATACGATATTGAATGATAACGGTTCGCTGCTCGGTCCGAACAAGGGCCCTAACTAGCTGAATTGGGAATAAACAGGACTGAAATAATATAGCCAGCTAAAAATAATGGACCTCATTCGGCCAATTCAAATCTATATGCAACGGACCATGACAAACATCTGTGGAAAACATATCTGTAGCTACTGGAAAAAGTTAAGGCTTTTAGTTGCTGATGTTCTAATCTAGGTAAATAGTCGTATTCATGGTAGCATAAAGAGCCCGAAGTAATACAATCAAACAGGAAAGGAAGTTGTCACAAACATAAACAAACGCACTCTGACAGGCACAACTGTTAGCCGACTAGCACATAGGCTACGGGGCTGCTGCAGCCGATGTAAAGCTAGGTGAGTATTTCATACAATGCCGTTGGTTAGAAGAGCAACACCGATAAAGCGTTTAACGTTTTACTTACCGTTGATGAAATGTTGATGAAATAGTGTTTTTATGTAAATGGATTACATGTAAAAATGTCCAAAAGCGACATGATCAGCCCGAGTAGAAAAGGTAGTCCTCCATCATTACAGTAACGCGCATGCGCAGTGTGTCTTCTTCTTTCAGTTTATTGGTCTACAATCTAACAAAGTAGGTGTATGCCGCCACCTACTGTATTAGTTCGGGAGCCAGACCTTTGGATCTATACGTACTAAGAATATATGAGATCTTCAGTCAGTCATGTGGAAACTGACAACAGATTAGTGTAATTAACGTGTTAAAACCCTATAGCCCCTGTTCGGAAGTGTTCCCTCTAGAGTCCGCCCATTGCTGCTGCGGGGGCAACCATCAATCCCAATGTCCTTTATATGCGCTGTATGTAACTTTTTTGGAGGAATGTCGGCCAACGTCTGAATATGTTGCTTCACCTGGTATCTGTTCAGCTGTTCAGTAAAAACTAAAAACACCCAGAAAACAGACTACAACAAACGCACGATCCGCAACTTACGTGCCGATTGAAAGGTTTATTATTTAAACCTTTCAATCAACCAGTCAATATTTTCATCACAACAGTAGCCTACATAAATAAAGTGATTGTACGTGAGTTAAATTACTGTTTACTTATTCTCTGGTGGGCCTTAAAACGATTTTGTAAACCGTATACAATTTATTTGCCCCATGCAAAATAATACAACCTGAATGATGATGGCATCACCCACGGTAACTTCTGGAGGTGAACAAGCACAAGCGCGGAGCAGGTTATAATACATATTATCCAGGCTCACAATAGACCAGGGGTCGGCAACTTTTAACACCCAAAGAGCCATTTAGATCCGGTTTCCACGAAAAAAAACCAAAACAAAACACTGGGAGCCTCAAATACTTTTTGACATCTAAAATGAGGATAACACTGTATATATTGGTTTTTTTTTTTTTACCTTTATGCTTTGTATAAACATCTATAGTGTGTTGCTTATGAAATCCATGAAGTGCTACAAGGCTTCTGCTCCTGAACCTCTGCGCACAGCGTCTGCAAATCGGGGCTGTATGAAGTCACTTTCATCTTCACCAGGACTGCAAGCTGTCGTCGAAGAGGCATGAGCGATGTTTGTTTTTAATATAGTTCAGGGTGTAGAATAGCTGCTCACATACGTATGCGAATCCGAAAATCGACAGGACTCCAAATGCATATTTCTCGATAAATGTGCAGCTTTTGGGCAGCGTTTTGGTGGGCTTCCGCAAGTGTGACGCTTATTTTGAGCGACAAAAAATAATAAAATATAATTTTATTTTAATATTTCAAGATCACAATAATCTTACAATTTAAACTACAATATAAAAAGGAACTAACACAAATAAAATACACTTCACTTAAATACTTATAATTTATTTTCCCAAGTCACGCGGAGCCACAGTATAAGGATCAAAGAGGAGCCACGGGTTGCTGACCCCTGCAATAGACATAGCCTACAAACAGAAACTGTAAACAATAGGGTTTTGAGTTTCAGCGTAGCTAGCTCCTCCCCTCAGATAGATAGAAGGCAGTGTCCACCAGTAATTTGACCAGAACTGAAGAAGTGGCTTGGCTGAGCAGTGAAACGTCTTCACTCCTAGAACGTTTTGTCCAGTTGACAGATTTTATTAGATTAATTACTATTGCTTTCAGAACGATGTTGTCGTTGCAAATATGGCATTGGCCATATTTATTACTGCTAAAATGAATGGAAATAAATAAATCAATATATATATTTTTTCCTGAGCCTCTACAGGGCGTAGGGCGTAGGGCCTATTGCGTAGGGCCCCAGTATCCAAGCAACCCATGACGTAGGCATGGGATATGCATATTTGTTCTTGCTAACATGTCATCGTCAACACTGAGTCAATGTTGACGATAACATGTTAGCAAGAGGGCCTATTGCTTTCGCTGTCCTATTGCTTTAACTGTCCTGTTGTTTAAGACAGCTGTCCTTTCAGCAAACTGTGGAACAAACTTTCTGTACCACCCTACCAAGGAAAAAGCCAAGGAATCCATGGACCTTACTCTTGGTGGTGGGCACAGGGAATGAATGGATGACCTCCATCTTCTGTACCTGTGGCCTGATCCTCCCATAGCCAATAGTATAGCCCAGGTACTCCACTTCCTGATGAGCCACTGCACATTTGCGGGGGTTCATGGTGAGTCATGCTGCCCGGATTTTCTGCAGGACCTCCTAGAGGTGGTGGGGATGTTCCTCCCAGGACTTGCTGAAAATCACCACATCATCCAAGTAGGCCGCAGAAAACTCTGACAAGTCCTTCAGCACAAAGTCCATGAGCCATTGGAAAGTGGCTGGAGCCCCCTGCAGGCCAAATAGCATCACCCTGAACTGGTATAAACCAAATGGCGCCCGGAAGGCAGTCAGTTCCTGAGCTTCAGTTGCCAGACCCACCTGCCAGTAGCCCCTTGACAAATCCAGCGTTGTAATGTATGAAGCACCTCCCGCTCGCTCCAACAGGTCATCAATGCGTGGCACTGGGTATGAGTCAAAGTTAGAAATTGCATTCAGGTATCTGAAATCAATACAGAATTGAACCATCCTTTTTTGGCACAAGAACAACCGGGCTACACCGTTCACTGTTAGACACTTCAATAATGTTAAGCACCAGCATCAGTTTAATCTCTTTTTGCAGCACTGGCACCAACTGTTCAGGTATCTGGTAACTCCTCTGCCTCACCAGAGCATCCTTTTTAAGTCTGATTTTGTGCTGCACCAATGATGTGAAGCCAGGGGTCTCCTGGAATAGAGTGGGGATGTTTTATTTCCTCATGCTGCGAGGGAGAGAGGTGAGAGAGGTGAGGAAACAGTCAGTCACTTCCTCATCCTTCACAGCACGCACCAGAAGTTGCTGTGAAGGCTCTTGACAAGTGAGGAATTCTTTCAAAAGATTTACATGGAAAACCTGGTGCTTTTTCCATCTTTCTGGTATCTACAGTTCATAGTTAACTTTACCGATTTGTCCTGTGATCTTGTAAGATCCGTGCCATTTAGCTAGCAACTTGTTCTCACTAGTGGGTAATGGCAACAGTACCTTCTGGCCAGGGGTGAAGACTTTGTCCCTTGCTTTGCTATCGTAACAGGTCATTTGCTGTTCCTGTGTCCCCTTTAAGTTCTCCTGAACCAGGGCTGCCATTGCCTCAGTTCACGTAGGCCACAATGTTGTCCCTTTCCGGCTCTGTACCCTCCCAGTGTTCTTTGGTTCTTTAACAGGTCTAGTGGGCCCCTCACTGGCATCTGTATAACAGTTCAAATGGTGAGAAGCCAGTTGATGCCTGTGAGACCTCCCTGTAGGCACACAGGAGGTACAGTAGCCACTGGTCCCAGTCTGCACCTGTGGTAGAGACAAACTTCCGCAGCATACTTTTCAGTGTTTGATTGTACTGCTCCACCAACCCATCCATTTGGGGGTGATAAGGAGTTGTCCTGATACTCTTGACCCCTAACAGCTGGTAGACTTGTTGGAGGAGTTTGGACAAAACGTTGGTGCCACAATCTGTAAGAATTTCTTTGACGACCCCAACCCTAGAGAAAAGCTGCAGTAAACAACTGGCGACCTGTTTGGCTTTGATAGCCCTGAAGGGAAAAGCCTCAGGATAATGAGTAGCATTGGCATATAACACCAAAATGTATTTTTTTCCTGCAAAGCTTCTCTCCAGGGGGCCCACAATGTCCATGCCAATTCTTTCAAATGGGGTGCCAATAATTGGTAGTGGTTGTAGTTGGGCTTGTGTCACTCGTTTACCTGAGGTTAACTGGCATGTTTTACAGGAAGTACAAAAGCATACATTCCTGGCCAAGCAAAACGGCTACCAATTCTTCTGAGGGTTTTCTGGAATGCCATGTGACCTGCCCAGGGAATGGAGTGTCCTAGTTCCATTACCTTCTCTCTGAACTGTTGTGGCAAGGCTAAGACTTTAACCTTGTCCTTTCTCTGGTAAAGGAGACCATTTTTAATGATATAGCTTGCTTCATCCAGGCAGCTGACCTTCCCAATGCTGACACCCTCCCACTCTGTGACCTTTTCGAACCAGGGCTTTAGAGTGGGGTCTTTTTCCTGGAGGGCACCTATGTCTGAGGGAACACTGAACTCTACTGGACTGAGGGGTTTGGAAAGCTCATTTTCTTCTCTCTGTGAGCCAGTAAATTTATCCCTTCTCTTTTGGGCCTTTGACTTTGTCTTTCCTGGTTGAGCCTCGAGCTCCTCATCATAGAAAGGCAGCTCTTCCAAGACTTCCCTAGCTGACTGGGCTCTGGTGAGAACATTGCAAAGATTAGTAGGACTGGATTCTGCCAGTGAGTTTGGGTTGGACATAACATCTGGCTCTGAAACCTTTGAATCCTGGTTACTGTCAGACCCAAGCAATTAGATCAAGAAGGGTTGGAATGTCGTTCCCTAGAATAACCCCATAAGGCAGGTTTTGGACAGGGCTACAGTGATCAGGTAAGTTTGTCCTCGAACAGTCAAAAACACCTCAACTGTAGGGTACCAGTGCTCATCTCCATGTATGCAGACTAGAGGGGTCTTGTCTAGGGACAGACGTTCAGGTGGAACCAAACTAGACAAAACTACAGCCCGAAAACAGCCCGAATCTAACAGAGCTTCCTGCCGCTGGCTATTAACAAGGACTGGTGTTAAATGCCCCTTCTGCTCCCCTGTCTGCACTACTGCTGGTCTAGGTACAGAACATAGCAACTAAGTGCTGGACAGAAGTGCTTTGTGTGACCTAGCTCGTTGCAGTTATAACACCTTACTTCCTATGCTGTTGTGAAAGGCTTTTTGGGTGGACGGGACTGTTGGTGGAATGGAGATGGCCTACCACTGCCATTACCCTGCCCAGGACCAAACCTCCTATCACCCCCAAAGGACTTACTTGGCTGGGCTTGGGGAAATTCTCGGTCGAAATGCATGGATCTGGTCCCTTTCCGAGCTGCTGTAAAGACCTTGGCCAGATGGGCAGCTTCCTTGGCGGTGGTTTTGTTGCGCTCCTGCATCCAAACCTCCAGCTCAGGGTTAACCATCTGAAATGGTGCAGGTCTGAAAATGTCAGAAATGGTCTCATTGAAATGAATGGAGTAGTAACAAATACAGTAGACGCTGATTTATGGGGGAGGGGCAATGTAAGCGGGAACAAGAGGCAGGATCTTCGCTTTGGCGCATACCCCACGGTCACAAGGGGTGGCAAGGGCCTTTATCACTGCTTGCAGTTTTAATTATTATTATTAGTATTCATTTTTTTTGAATGATTTTCTTTTACTATTAGTTTTTTTTTTTTTTAGTAATAAAGCTAATAACTCAAAGAAAGAGTTACTTAAGTACTGCACATGTTATTTTCAGTTGCAATACTGTGTTACTATCTGCACATAAGAGAAAGTATCAGCCTAAGCTACTCAAAAAGTAAGAAAGTAAAAAATTCACGACAGGCACCAGAGACCTTGTGACCAAAGCTACAAGCAGCCGCATGTAGGTGGAGAACATGGTCTACTCAGACTCAATGTCTCCAGCCTCCCCCGGGATCTGAGAAAAGCTCTCCCGGAGGTGTGAGTTGAAGGCCCCACTGACAGAGGGCTCACCAGACGGTCCTAACAGACCTTCATGATACGCTTGAGTCTGCCAAGTCTGTCTAGCTTCCTCCTCTTCCACTGGATCCAACTTACAACCAGGTGGTGATCGGTTGACAGCTCTGCCCCTCTCTTCCGCCGAGTGTCCAAGGCACGTGGCCGAAGGTCAGATGACAACAAACAAAGTCAACAACAAAGTCAATCGTTGACCTCCGGCCTAGGGTGTCCTGGTGCCATGTGCACTGATGAACACCCTTGTGCTACTACATGGTGTTTGTTATGTACAAACTGTGGCTAGCACAGAAGTCCAATAACAAAACAGAGCTCAGATTCAGATCAGGGAGGCCGTTCTTCCCAATCACCCCTCTCCAGGTGTAGAACAACAGACTCTAACAACGTACTGTACAAAGGTACTCTGCCCGGGTACTCTGCACTGCTATTTGGCCCATAGGCTGACACAACAGTGAGAGACTTGTCCTTGACCCGAAGGAGCAGAGATGCAACCCTCTCATTCACTGGGGTGAACTCCAACATGTGGCGGCTGGCATGTGGGGCTATAAGCAAACCCAAACCAGCTCGCCGCCTCTCCCCATGGGCAACGACAGAGAAGTGGAGAGTCCAATCACTTCTCAAGGAGTTGGGTACCAGAGCCCAAGCTCTGCGTAGAGGTGAGCCGGACTATATCTAGCCAGTATCTCTCAACCTCCTGCATGAGCTCAGGCTCCTTTTTCACAGTGAGGTGACATTCCATGTCGCCACAGCCAGATGCTGTGTTCATGGACTGGGTCGTTGAGACACCCATCCTCGACTCCTGCCCAGTCCTCTTCACACCCAACCCCAATGAACCCTTCTGTGGGTAGTGAACCCGGCCGGGCCTTGTGGGCAAAGGCCCACAAGGTGCTCACATTCAAGCCCCAACCCCAGCCCTGGCTCCAGGGCTGGGGTTGGGGCCCCAGTTGGGGCCATGGGAAACGCTACCAGGGGCATAATGCAACATTGCTCCTAGGATCATTCGGGTACACAAACTTCCCCATCACGATAAGGTGGCAGTTCAAGGGGGGAGGTTTATAAATTAAACTAACAAAAGAAGATGTGGAACATGTTAGTGGAGGTGCATCCTAGTGAAGGTCTGAAAGTCATAGATAAGAAAATAGTGTGATATAGACCCTTAAAAGAAAGAAAGTCTTGAGATTCTATATTAAAAGTCTCGAGATTTTATATTACTTTATTTAAAAAAACAAAACAAAAAAAAACAAAAAAACTTAAAGGGCCTGTTTAATGCTGTTTTCTGATCTATGTTGATCTATGTTATAATGTTTTCTCGTCAGAAACATACATCGAGTTGTTTTGTTTCATTCGCAAATGTTTAACACACAAACCTTGCATTTTTAGGCTGAGTTCCTCCACTTATGATGTCATGTGGTAACACAGGAAGTGCTGCACTTGGTTTTGAAACTTCATACACCTTTCAGTTGTATAATTTTAGCCCTGGAATTGCCAAACTCTACTGAACTAAAGTTAAAAGGTTCCTATTAACCTGAAAACTACCACTACATGACAGCACAAGGTCAAACAGAGAATTTTAAGCTTTGGAGATGTAGACGGACTAATAATAATAATAATAAAGGGTTACACAAACATATGTGAATGAAACAAAACACAACTCTCTGTATGTTTTTGAGGAGTTAACAACATTCTAACATGGCTTAAAGAGTCAAATTTGCGTAATATATGACCTTTAAGTGCTGCCCACTTTGCAAGCAGAGTAGTTTGAAATGAAGAGTCCTTGTGCATGTTTTGAGATGCTTTAATACAAAAAAGTGAGGTGTATTATGCAGAGACAGAAGTTACTGGTGCACATCCACAGTGAGAGCGGTGGTGGTGAAGGAGAAGGGGCTGAGGAGCAGAGCCAGAGTGTAATGACGATGGCCCTCCGCGTGGGCCTCAAACACAACCTGCAACACACACAACAGCTGCTAGTGATGCATTCAGGGACACCCACAACAACCAGAAAATCACTATATGTGCTGTACCTGATATTTACTGTATTTAAAATTGAATCCACTGAATTTACAAACGCTTTTCACGACTTTCAGAGGCCAGAGCGGAGTTTTACTGTCACAGTAAAGCTAGCAATAACTAGTTCTTGGATGAAAAAATGCTTTATAATTACATGCAAACAGCACACAGCGGTCTTATTTTGACCTCAAGAGCTGCTTAAACAGTACTGGGGCAAATCAAATTTTGCTCAACTACGTGGAAAAGAATTGGAAACAACCCTTTTAATTCTATCAAATAGGCTGTATTTAAGACACCAAAACACAATTATTATTAAGACCACTGTGTGCTGTCTGCATCTAATTGTAAAGCTTTTATATCTTCTGCACACCAGGAAGTAACACTAGTGTGCTGTTTGCATGCTAGCTGTTGTTAGCATTTGCGGCTGTGACAGCCAAACTCTGCTCTGGCCTCTGAGAATTGTGAAAAGCACTTAAAAACTAATCCCAATGAAAAATTAGGATGCTCGGAATGCGTAAGGTAAGTGAGGAATAACTCATGGACTGCTGCGACCCGTTTCATAAACATCTGTAAACATTAGGCCTACCAAACTGTGTCCTCATATGCATTAAACAAGTTCAAATCCAATACAAAAAGTTTTGGTTCTCAAGCTAATTGTCCAATCAGAAAGCAAAATCAGCTCCTCACATTAGGTTACAAAATTCTACAACTAAAACTAGTTTGCAATAACTCCAAAAGTGCTCTTGTTTATAATATGATATATCATCAGTATATGACAGCTAATAGCATCTTAAGTTCAGTTGTGATTGTAATGACATTTTTAAACCAGTAGGAGAGCATGTTACAGATGTCACCTTAAATGCATGACTGTACATGTTCAGAGTTTGTCATTTAACATGCAAATATGATGACACATTGTCTTTTGTGTCAATGGTAATCCGAAAAATGGACCAGGATATTTTATGTAATGTGTTGTTCTAATTTAAATTCAAAACTAACGTATAAATAGCTTACATGTTTTCTTTTTTTCAGTTTTAACACAAATATGTATACATTTTACAAGATTTACACTTTCTAAAGTAGAATAATACATTTTTTGATAAAGAAAATGAACTTAATCCGATTTAATAATAAAGAGGTAATTACTGGGGGTAAGTGAACATCAGAATCCAACTAGGTAGACCTTCTCCTGACCAAACCCAGTTCAAAATCTGGTACACAGGTGCTGCACTGCAGTTTCCCACCTATCCTGCCCCAGTAGCATTGACAGATGGGTCAAATGCAAAGGACAATTTCTCAACTGGGAACTCATAGGCTAAACCTTAAAAGTGCACTTCTGGTTAAGGATCTTCGACCTGCTTGTCTTTATGGAGATATTATTGCTTTGCCTTGAAGGTTCCACAATATGGAATTAAATTCATTAAAATCTCCATGGCATCAAGTCACCAGGCCAAATTGCACGTCAGATTTGCGAAGAGGCGACCCCACTCTAGGTAAGAATCCATGTTTTTCAATCTATCCCTGAGCAATATCCCTGTAATAGTAAGTAGGTGGCAAACCCACCACTGGAAAATGTACATAGTGCAACTTAATATCCCCACCACATAACTTTTTAGCTAGAAAATATAGTAAAATAAAGCCTTTTTTAATTTTAATTTTAATTAATTATTATTATTATTTTAGAAAACATGCGTCTTTAGTCTGGGCGGGCTTGCATCTCCACAAACCTGACTCTTACTTGACCTGGTGGAGGGCCTGATCCTGCTTGTCACCATGCATTTCTTTGGCTATAACATTTCATAGTATGGCAAAAAACTCAACTATATCCATGGAAAATGTTCCAAAATATGATTTCCAAGTTCCATGGAATCATGCAGGTGACGTGCTACCTCCAGAAAATTACACTGTGTTGCTTTAATCAATAGAAACCAACTAGGTCAAATACGACTGGGCCTCATTCATGAATGTTTTCGTAAAAAAAAAAAAATCTTAACTCCACTTTAAGAAGACATTGAGAGAACTCTGTGCCAACCTGCTTCTTCAGTTCTGGTCAAATTGCTGGTGGACACTGATTATATATCTAATGGAAGGGAGAAGCTGACTACAATGAAACTAACACATTTGTTTGTATATGGTTTCTGTTTGCTGGCTAGGTCTATTGAACTGCACTAAGTGTGAACTGTATCTGAATCATATTTGCATAATCATTCAACGATTATGCATAATCATTCACTGCCCTTCTTACGCTAACGGCTATACACCCAGACCAGGTGCTCCACTGTCATCCTTTGAAGTGCACATTGTATTTCCTTTTCTGCCTCGCTCCTGCACTCATACAAGCTGGTTTCTGCCAAACTTATGGGCCCATTCCAGCCGGACCTCAAGTTTCTGGGAATACTCAGGTCCTAGAGGAGCAGCTGCAGTGTCTGCTGGTCTCCCCATCATCATCTCAGCTGCAGTCCGAATCACCTTCCCAAGCATGAGGAGAGGCAGAGGCAGGAGAGGACAGACGGTAGAGTCCTAGACAGCAGATCTGTAAGCCATGAGGACAAATGGCAGATGTGTGTACCAGTCTTGCTGGTGTTTGGCTGTGACAATAGCAAACTGTTGGGCCAGGTTACAGTTGAATCTTTCAACAGGCCCATCACTTTGTGGGAGCAAAGGGGTTGTGTGGGTCTTGATGGAGCTTTTTTTTTTCACACATAGTTGTGAAAATGCAGGACTCAAAGTTCCGGCCTTGGTCTGTGCGTATTGCTTCTGGGACCCCAAACCTACTGAACATGCAATCCACTAAGGCATTTACAATAGTAATCTGTAATGTGTATAAAGTATCTGCTTCCTAATCTGGAAGGCTGTATGCTTCAGGCCACTGAGTAAAGTAGTCCATTGCTGTGAGGACACAGCGGTTACCCTACTCTGCCAAGGGGAAAGGAACATCAGTCCCTACCCTTTCCAAGGAGCAACCAGCCGGAAAATGCTGGAGGAGACCAGATCCAGATATTACATTTTGCACAGCAGAGAAACACACAAAACTTCACACAATACCCCACATGGATGGGAATTTCTCTTGGCCTTGAACTGTGAGGCTAGAGTGCTAACCACTCTGCCACTGTGCTTTAGATACTCACATTGGCGACCTCATGGAAAGGGGTGATGCCTTTGCTCTTCCAGTAGGCCTTAGTGTCAAACTCCACTCTGTACACTCCAGCGGTGAAATGCTCCTCTGAGATCAGGCCATGGATCTCCCCTGTCATCTCTGTCACCCTGAACATAAACAGCACACATAATTCAATTTACCCTCCTTGAACAGCCACATGGTGAAGGGGTTTGACCATATGAATGCTCCTGGGAGCTATGTTGTCAAGGGCTTCTGGAAGGGTTACCCATGGGAAACAGGACCTAGGGGACTGGTCAGAGTAAAGGCGGTTCAGAAGCCCTTTATGATGAGTTCTACAGCAACACCAGTTACAACACCGGGGCCCCACCTAGAGCCAAATCTGGGGTGGGTGCTCATCAGCGAGCGTCTGGGGCCGTCCTCCTGTGGACCCACTACCTGCAGGAAGATCCTTAAGGGGCCAGTGGAAAGAGATCCCGACAACTGGGTCTCCGGATATGGAAACTGGCTCCTGTGGCATGGAACGTCACCCTGCTAGGGGAACCGGGGGACCCAGAGCTTGTGCTGAATGTTGACCAGTACTGACTGGATATAGTTGGCCTCACCTCCATTCACACCTCCGGTTTCACCCGCCTCTTGAGAGGTGTTGGACTCTCCACTTCTCTGGCATTGCCCACGGGGAGAAGTAGCGGGCTGGTGTGAGCTTGCTTATTGCTCAGCCACCACGTGTTGGAGTTTACCCCCACAGGTCTCTCACTGTTGTGCCGGCCTACAAACCAAATAGCAGTGCAGAGTACCCGGACTTCTTGGAGTCCCTTGGAGGGGTCCTAGACAGTGCACCGACCAGGGACTCCATTGTTCTACTGGGGGACTTCAACACCCACATGGACAATGACAGTGACACGTAGAGTGAGATGATCTAGAAGAACGGCTTCCCTGATCTGAACCCGAGTGGTGTTCTGTTATTGGACAATTTGTCCATAACGAATACCATGTTCAAGCACAAGGGCGTCCATCAGTGCACATGGCACCAGGACACCCTAGGCCAGAGGTCAATGATTGACTTTGTTGTCATGTCATCTGAACATCGGCTGCGATCGGCTCTCTTCACCCAAGTGTCCAAGACACTTGGGTGAAGAGAGAGGCAGAGCTGGCTGGGGAGGATGCCGGACAGGCCTGGCAGAACAAAGCGTATTGTGAGGGTCTATTGGGAACGTCTGCCAAAGCCCTCAATCAGCAGGGTCTTCAGCTCACACCTCTTGTCATGGTGGCAACCCCCGAACCCAGTGGTGGACACCAGAAGTAAGGTATGCCGTAAGGCTTAAGAAGGAGTCCTATCGAGACTTGTTGAGGCAGTTGATGGGTACCAGCGGGCCAAGAATGCTGCAGCTTGTGTGATCAGAGACAAAAAAGCAGGGTTGGGTGGAAGTTGGGGAGGCCATGGAGGAGGACTATAGATCAGCCTGAAAGAAATGCTGGCAAACAATTTGACGCTTCAAGCCAAGACTGGGGAATCAGAGGCGTACTCATCCATCACCCTGGCTGAAGTCACTGAGGTAGCTGGCGAACTGGCAAGGTGGCAAGGGTTCAGGGTTGATTGAGATCCGTCCTGAGTATCTTAAGTCTCTGGATAGTGTGGGGCTGTCTTAGCTGACATGCCGATCCGTTCTCAGTATCTTTAGTCTCTGGATGTTGTGGGGCTATCTTGGCTGACATGCCTCTGTAACATCACGTGGCAGTCAGGGACAGTACCTTTGGATTGACAGACCGGGGTGGTGGTCCCTCTGTTTAAAAAGGGGGACCAGAGGGTGTGTTCTAACTACAGGGGAATCACACTTCTCAGCCTCCCTGGTGAGGTCTATTCCTGGGTACTGGAGTGAGAATCCAATCGATAGTCAAATCTTGGATTCAGTTTAGTTTAGTTTATTGGTTTATTTTAACAGGGGCTATGTGCAAACACATTAATCTCATAAAAGAAGAGATGCTTTACACCAGATTTAGCTAAAGATTTCCATCTACAGTCCCCAGGCTGATTAACAAACAAAATACATCCAAGTATCCATCCATTTACAATTTAACCATGCATTCTCCCATTCTTTCATTTGAAAAACATCACATTCCATATTTCCACATTTAAAATAACTCAAATAGTATGTCAGAAATTACCATATAAGCTACCACATGCAAATACAAATCAGTGTTCACCATGCTGACATGCTGACTAAAAGGACTTTTCTAACATTATAAGAGAAGTCCCTCAGGTCAGAGGAGAGTTTCAGCTTGTCTAGGAACTTGTTTCATTCTTTAATGCTCTTGTATGAGAAGACTGCCTGTGCAATGGCAGAGATACTCTGGGGAGTTTGCAGCCATTATGACTTGTGGACCTACATGTTCTGGTAGTCTGCTCAGAGCAAAGCAGACAAATCTCTTAAGTGGTGGAGGTGCAGCATTGTTTAAAATTCAATGTATTAATTGTACATCCAAATACACAATCAAGTTCTCAATGTTTAACATTTGTCCCGGTCATGGAACACTCAGCCAGCTCTATACTGTCCATCGGGTGCTCGAGTGTTCATGGGAGTTTGCCCAACCAGTCTACATCTGCTTTGTAGATCTGAAGATCTTGCAGTGATGCAGTTGCTTTACCAGACTGAAGGAGCTGAGTCGAAAGGCAAAACTCTCGATTTGCTGGTCAATTTACCCTCACTTATGGTCATGAACTTTGGGTAATGACCAAAAAGACAAGATCACGGATACAAGGGGTCGAAATGACTTTCCTCTGCATTGTGGCCGGAGCACTTTCTTAGAGATAGGGTGAGGAGTTCAGTCACACAGGAGGAGCTCGGAGTAGAGCTGCTGCTACTCTATGTCAAAAGGAGCCAGCTGAGGCATCTGGATGCCTCCTGGGGAGGTGTTCCAGGCATGTCCCACTGGGAGGAGGCCTCGGGGAAGACCCAGGACACGCTGAAGGGACTGTCTCTCTTAACTAGCCTGAGTATGCCTTGGGGTCCCATCAGAGGAGCTGGAGGAAGTGTTTGGGGTGAGGGAAGTCTGGGAGTCCAAACTTAAACTGCTGCCCCCGCAATCCGGCCCTGGATAAGTGGAAGAAAATGGATGGACGAATTGAATTTTACTATTTCTTTTACTTTTACCAGAGCAGCCCTGGGATAGACTGACTGAAGGAAGGCTGCTTTTGTACACCATCTGATCCCCCGACCACCACCAATCACACACTACATCGACACAAGTAATAAAAATGAAACTTTTTTTAAAGAATTAGACTCGTCCTTGATCAACCTCAACCAAATTTTCATAAGGTATTATAAGCTAAAAAACTAGAAAAACTTGCATGTTGAATTGAATATATATTGATTAAAGGGACGCTGTGTAACTTTTCGAGTGGTGGGTCTGCCACCTACTTCTATCCATGGAGATGTTATAACTTTGACTCATACATTCTAAATACAGTGAAAAACATGCATTCTCACTGTGACCTGAAACTTGGCCTAGTGGCGATGTCTGCATTTCTACGAAAGTAGATTTGTTTAATGCCTTACTGTGGAACATTCCAGGCAAAGTTATTCCATTTCCATGCATAGGGCACTCCACCTGAAAAGTTACAGTGAGACAGCAACTAAACTAAACTTTATTGCCAGAATTACTAATGAATGCCTCCACACATATTTATTTATTAAACTGTCTCAAACCCTTGGTTTTTTTCTCAGTGAACTTCATGATGAAGTCTCCTGAAATGGTTTTCAGGTGTGCTATGTCAGGGTTCATTAGTGCCTTGATTTTCAACCAGTGTGCCAGGGAACACTAGTGTGCCTTGAAGGATTGCCAGATGCGCCTTGGAAAAATTTTCAATTTGAGTTTACTGATTTATTTATTTTATTTATTAGTTTATTTGCATGGAGATAATGCACTTTCATAAACATTTCTGAAAATGTGCCAGCATTAGCTATACAGCATAGTTCCCAACTGTAGTCCCCAGGTAAGGTGTAAAATGCCAGCACAAAAGACAAAATGTACATTATATATATACGAAAAGGTTAGTAAAAAGATATAAAAGTTAAGAGGTCACAAAAAAGCAGATTACTGGTTAAAGTATATAACTGTATTCTGCAATACCATAAGCCATAGACCTGTACAACAACATAAGCCAACAACAATGACACAGGACAATAGACATGCACAAGAAGCAAAAGCAGCAAAAAAGCAGCACAAAAAAATGATATTACTAATTATGGTCACAGACTTGATTCGCAAGTAACCATCATATAAAGGTCATATTGAAAAAATAAATTATGCGCTATACTTGTCTGTAATTAGAGTCGCCTCATGATATTTTCATCGGTGGTGTGCTGTCCCATCTTTTCTAAAATAAAAGTTGAAAAAACATTGCATTAGTGGAATGCCAAGATTGTCCAAAGCAGTGATCAAAGCAAAGGGTTTCTATTTTGAAGAATCTAAAATATAGAACACATTTTGAGTTATTTCACACTTTTTTGTTTACACCATTCCATATGTATTCATTCATAGCTTCGATGCCCTCTATGAGAATCCACAATGTAAATAGTCATTAAATTAAGAAAAAAACAAACATTCAATGCAAATGTGTGTCCAAACTTCAATGCTCAAGGTCAATTTACTGGTACCAACAGGTAAATTTTTTGGATGTGAGTCAGCTCATTCATTCGTTCATTCACATAAATACACATCTGCATCTGGAAAAGAGACAACAGTGCATTGAAATCAGGAGTGCTAATACAGCACTAAATAAGATAAATATAATAAAACCGCTTGTTCAGGGAATTTATGGCTGCTGGAACGAAAGTGCTTTTGTAGCGCTTGCTTTTACAGTATGGTATTTTAAACCTCTGTTCTGATGGGAGCAGTAGAAACTCATTATGAAGAAGATGAGAGTGGTCTTTTAAAATTGCCAGTCTCTGGACCTGCCTAGAATAAAGAGATGCAGGATACAGCTGAGACTCCCTAAATGACTTTTTACTGGTAGTCTCTCACACATACCCAGAGGCGACAAGGGCGTAGTTCCCGTCCGGGTCCCTCCTGAACACTCGGAGGTTCATGGATCCAGCTGGAGTCCCATGCACTGCATCTAGGATCTTCACTGTCAGAGGACATCTCAGGTCTGAACCACCATGTTTCTCCTGAAAAATACCATACACATAACACAGCAGGAGGATGTACTGTATGTCTATAATAAAATCTTCTATCCACAATCCACATATTTACACTATAAATATAGGCACTTAACTGTTTCATTTTCAAATAGGCCTACCTCATATAATCAGCTACTCTGGCTGAACTTTTAGTAAGTTTGGAATTACTTAATTAAAGGTGCAATATATAACTTGTCAGCTATAGGGTTCATTTCCTGCTTGGGATGTTATTGCTTTGCTTAGAGTGTTCTACAGTATGGCATCAAATGTATTCATCTTTCATTTATTCAATTACATATTTTTTTTTTATTGCTAAGAACTAAGAACTACTTTAAAAACATGCATTCTCACAGTGTGTGGGGTCATCTCTTCAGAGATCTGGCCTGTAACTGCTTGTCTCCATGGAGATAGATATGTTTTATGGCATAATGTGCAACACATGGAGACAAAATTTCTGTCCATCCAGCTACCTGCATGTGGGAAATAA
>JACM01036665.1:0-18815 GCA_000787095.1 Periophthalmodon schlosseri | reverse complement strand
GTCGAATACCTTCTCCAGATCCACAAATGCACACGCACATGCGGACTGGTTGGGCAAACTCCCATGAACCCTCAAGGACCCGATGGAGAGTATAGAGCTGGTCCAGTCTTGTTACTAGTCGATTATTAAAAAAATAACAAAAAAATAAAATGGGTAACTACTGTAATAGCAAAATACATTTAATATGCCCTTAAACATATTTACTGTCATAATTATCTGGCCACATTTGCATCCCCTCACTGTCTAGTCCTCCCCTCATTATATATGTCATGATGGCCTCTGTGTACATGCTTTGTACTTGCCTGTATAAAACCCAGTGTGGGACTGTCCCATGCTCTCTTTCACCCTCTCTGTCTTCCACCTGATCTACTCTCATCTCTACTTTGCTTCTTAAACCACACAAAGACAATATATTGACTCAAATTTATCTTATTTCATTCTCACCCAAATATTTCCACAACACTAGACAACAACTACTGCATTCGTTTGTGGCAGCTCTACAGTAAAGTTTTCTCCATTGGCTTGAAATGAGAATCATTTAGTGTAAACAAGTCAGAAACATCTTGAAACAAGTCAAGGTATGTAGCTCAATGAATACATTCAACTGTAACTTGTCCAAACTACTCAAATGAAGACTCATATTCTGAATCAAATCATTCCTTTTTTGCAGTGGGTAAAATCTTATCAATCCCCCCATCACTTTTGTTGAGGAAACCCTTCCAGACATAACTCTTAACAGGCAACGAAATCCAGAAGCAGCCAAGACTTTACACAAGGTCCTCATTTATAAGAATTACATTAACATTGAATGGGCTTTACTCTGCAGCTGTGAACAGATCTATGAGGCAATTTGGTTAATATGTTGCGGGGCATTTTGCGATCCACAACTCTCATTTTGATGGCTTTGGCTCACAGCACTTGTCTCACTTCTCCAACTTGCTCGCAGTAAAAACCTATTAAATGTTAATTCTCTGCTTATAAATGCTTAAGAACTCCAAGTAAAGAATGGCCTTTTAAAATGCCCCAAAAGTAAAGATAAAAGTATTGCATCGAGGCACTATGAAAAGTGAAATGGACCGAAGCCTTGGACAGTATCAAAAGTTCACACGGATTACAAAAAGGAGAAAGCGTTTCTTTTTTTGAAGGAGCACTAAAACGGATGATGACACTGAGGCAGCCAGAGATTGCATGTCTGCTGTCAAGAAGAGTCGGAACGGAAAGTTAAAAGTCTAAATGAAGTACTCTTTCTTCTCCTCTGCGTGGACGTGGTTGCCCTCGGCGTTGATGATGGCCGTGTCTGCGTCGGGAGCGTCCTCCGCCCCCTTGGCCTCGTGTGTTAGATACGTCCCTACGAAAATCCAATACGGCACGCTCGGTTATCTCAGGTTTCACACACAATTACCTCACACGGACATTGATATTCAAGGGAGCGGCGGCGCACTCTTACCTTTATGTCTGGCTAGATATCGCCCCAGAACGATTATCAAACACAAGGTGATAAAAACCACGACAGCTACAACTCCTCCGATTAGCGCGTGGTCGGGTCCATGTTGTCCTAAAGCGTTAGGATCTGAGACACACAGAGCAGAAGGGGAGACAGAGTTAGGGAGACTGTGGAGTGGAGAGCCGTGGTCTGACTGCAGAGAGTTAAACTGAAATGAAGGAACAAAACACTGGGAGCAGAGTTTATAAGCTTACATTATGGATTATGATATTCACAAGCATGTATCATGTATAAAATCAAATCACCAGGCTAATGACACACTAAAAACACTGTCATTTATTACTTATGCAATCTTAAAGCACACTATGTAACTTTTCTGGTGCAACATGCTTCTCTCCATGCTTCTCGTTTCAAGTATGACTTTTCTAAACCTTTCTATGTCTATCCATATATAAGTTACAGGGCAGGGATCTCATTTATAAAGTGTGCATACTGACAAAAATGTTACATATATAACTTTCCAAGTGAAGTTTGTGATTTATTAAAAAATAAATTGATGTGGAAATGAGCAATCCCCCCAAAAAAACATGCACGAGGGCAAAAGAAAATATATGCTCAGAGAGATGAACAGTCAGCAAATTTGAGAATTGTGTTTTTTGTACCTATACTTTTAGTAAGAATTCCACATAAATGTAGAATCATGTTTTATAAATGAGACCACAGATCTGTGGAGAGGTGACCCCGCTCACAGTAAGTATTTTGGGCAATAAAAACACCAGTAATGAAATAAATGATAGATAAGCAATGCATATATATACCATACAGTGAAACAGGCAAAGCAATTAGCTCTCCATGGAGATGGGCAGGTGGTGAAAAGCTACATGGCGCACTTTTAAATGCCACATTTTTTTTTGCCAAATTTACATAACCCCAAACCATGTTTCTCATCAAAACAAAATTCTCAATGGAACTGTCTCTCCAAGAATGAGAAACTAATCATCAGAGATACCACTAAAATCACTTCTTTTGGCTTTAGGTTCTTCTCTGCTTTAACTTAATTTTGAGCATTCAGTATTTTTTTCTCAGGGCCCTATTGCACAGGTGTAGGCATTTAATAAACAGGCAGGGAAATATTTCCACTGCAATTTCCTGGCAAACATCCAGCAGTAGTTTTTTCAACAGGTGAACAAAGCATCTATCCCAAATGAGTTCTGCTAGATTTAGAACAACCCTTTTCACAGGCACTAGAATCAATTTGTAGCATTGCGTTTGACAAATCCGCAGCAACACTGGAAGACGGTCTCTGCACACATCCCTTTTCTTGTTCCCATTGCATTTGTGGATGAGCTTCGCGGAATGAGTCTTATTTAAGGTGAAATTCTTGATGTGGTGAGCTAGCCAGGAGGACGCTACCTTTGTGTGTGTGTCCTGTAATTAAGTGTTAGCAGTTGGGTTAGCACCGATCACATGTGCTCTCATTAGCTCAGGCTGATGAATGACTGTGGCTCGTGCTCACTGTAGCAAAGTGACCTCGAGAAATGACGATGGAAAATGTGCGCCAAGCTTGTTACGGTGCTATAATTCCCCAGTGACAATAATATAATCCAGTGTTCAAATACGGAAACACAGGAGACTTGTGAATCATGCATTTTAGCTCACTTCATGCATTGCGCCAAGGAGCGGTATGTCACTTGGAGTAATTACAGTGTGGGCAAACACTCGAGCTGAGTTCAAATTGGGCACACGTCGGTGGACACTAAGATCTGTGCAGGCAATTGTTTGTGTCGAGGAGAGACACGGGTAATTTTCATATCACACTGAGCTGTACCAGTCTGCACAAAAGTTCAGTGTCACACTCCCTACGCTAATGCTAACACTTGTTAAAATAGTAATAGAAGGCCCAATTTGAGCAGCAAAATTTAATCAAACCACAAGATTTATATTTCTGCCTTTACATGTGACAGTAACATCAGTGCTAGTGTTGCTCAAATTATTTTCTTGAAGCAGTGACCCTTTTTTCTTCAAAATGATCCACAAACCCTGACATCACATGTTAACATAATATATACATTTTAAAGGAACCATATGTTTTTTTTTTTTTTCATAAACATGACTCTGTGTCCCCAGATATGAGGTAAACATGCTCAAATCAAATACAGTTTTTACTGAACAATTATAATGCTGATTTATTATTAATAACAAAAAACATTGGACATGATATCCCATTTATTTGTTATAATGTATTTGTTGTTTTGGTTCTCAAGATATTTATCCAATCTTTTTTTTGTTTGAACTGTCAATTACTATGGGAACGGTGCTAGATTTTCATCATTCCGAAACTGATGGATAGCTTTGATCCATAGACTTGATTAGTAATAGTTTTTTTCCTTTGACATAGGAAACACATATCTGAAATGATAACATTATCAACTTCTACCCCAACTTATTTGGATTTTGCAAGTATAGTCCGGACACACCCTGCCCTGACCTCACACCAGGAAGGTTTCGTTGTGGGGAGGAAGTGTACTGTTTTGTTGTGATGGAGGCTCGGTCGGTGTGGCTGTGCATGCTGATGGAGCTTCTCATGCTGTGGGGCAGGTGAAGGAGCCATGAAGGCGGTGTTCTCACACGGTCAGCCCGCCTCGCAGTCAGCGCCGGGGGGTAGTTACCTGAGCTGGGCCCTGGGAAGTCTTTGGCTGTAGGTTGCCATGGTTGCAGACAGTGACAGCAGTAGAGGAAAGATGAGGGGAACAACGTGTAACCACAGAGATCAGAACAAACATGACAGGCAATAAAGGAGTTGTTTGAGTTAGCCTGTTCCGAGACACAAGAACAGCGCTAATGATGAAAACACATGGCGCGGGGGGAATTTGATACAGCAATAACAGCAATATTTGTGAGCGGTAGCTTAGCCAGTAGAGGCACTAACTCAAAGACTGGCGGTTCAAACCCTGATACCAGCTCTGAATATGGCTGTTAGCTGGTAATACTGTAAAAGGAAAAGATAAAATGCTGAGATGTCCAAACCAGGCTGTCTCTGATCACAGGCTGTGCTTACAAACAGTCCAGTCCTTTCTGTTCATACTAGGCCCCAGTCAATACAGGGACATGGAGAAATATTTATAACTGCACGCATGATGAAAAAATACTGGAAATTGAATTCAACTCAACAAAACACTTTAGGATGTACTATGTAACCATTCTGGTGAAGGGTCTTACATCTGCTTGTCTCCATGCAGATGTTAATGTTTTGCCTAGAATGTTCCACAGTATGGCATTAAACATATCTATGTTGCATTTATTCAGTTAGATGTTTTCACTGCTAATATGTAAAGTAAAAGTTGCATTGTTTCTGTGTTTCCTTTTCACAGGTATGAGCTCTGATTTGTCTCCGTGGATAGATAGATTTAATGCCCTTCTGTGGAACATTTCAGGAAAACCAATAACATCTCCATGGGGACAGGCAGGTGGCATAGCCCTCCACCAGAAAAGTTACATAGGGCACCTTTAATGCAATTTCAATATAAAATGATTACTGTTTATAAAATGATTGCGCACATAACAAGATTCTCAGTCAGAATGAAGTCAGCAGCCATTGACATTCCCATTACTGACCACACAGAACATTTCACTGTTTATTTGTTTGCAAGCTTATTGTTTGGCTAACCACCATCTGCCACTTTCTCACCAGACCTGAGACTGAGCAAGTGTAGTTTCTCACCCAGACGCCACAGGATGCGAGAAAAAATGCTAAATTATATTTAATGCTAAAACTACTATTTTAACACCTCATTCAACTTAAGCATTTTAACTCCAGGACTAGCACAAGGTATTTTTCCTGTTTTCCATTTACACAATATAATAAGTTATACAATGTGAAGGATCAAGACTGAGATATAAAAAGAAGTTAAAAGAAATATATGGCGTCATTTGGCTATCTTTAAGTTGAGAGCGCGTAGACAGAAATCGAGGACGCAGTAACTAAAAGTGATGTGAAAGCGAGCGCACATATGTATGACAGCGTCCGGTGTTGGCATCCCCACGTGCCGTTTACCCTCCAGCGCCCTCTCTCTTTCTGCCTGTGCCTGCTCGTTTTTTTTTTTTCCTTCAGCGAGTGCCCGCTCAGTTATTTTTTCTTCAACGAGACATACGTCATCAAAACAAGACTTGAACAAACGATCACAGATTTATGATCGGCGTCAGACTCAGAAGCGAGAGGCTGAGTCGACTTCGACAGTCATGGACAACCCAAACGTAAGTTTATTCTTTATTGCAGAATTTGTAATTTTACAATCTGTACAATTTAATATCAGCCTACAACTGCCAAATCTGAACTAAAAAAAACATCAGCAGTATCACGATACTATCTCAAAATCACATGATGGTTTCACAAAATTACGTGATAGTTTCATGTTAAAACGGGATACAAAATTATCATGAAATTATGCGATATGTAAAACGAGAAACTACAGTAGAGGATCTATTCACTTTTGCGCATTTGTACGGTGAGATATAGGCTATGGTACTGATGTTGACATGACTTGTAGTAGTAGTAGTAGTAGTAGTAGTAGTAGTTGTTCACATTACTGTGACAGTAAACCCCACTCTGGTCTCTGAAAGTTGGGAAAACTGCTTATAAACTCATCTCTAGGAACTAGGATGCTCAGAATACATAAGGTAAGTGAGAAATAACTTGGATGGACCATGGATGCACGATATCAATACAGGTATCGAATATCGGTGCTGATCCATGGAAATTTGCTGGATCGGATTTCGGCTCCAAAATATGGGTTCTGCTGATATCCTGGTTGGACATATATATTGATGTAATAAGACTATTTACTGGTTGTAGTTGGTCCAGAAAGTCTCATAATGTTTGAGCTTTTAATACAAAACTGTAGTTAATTGAGAGATGAATAACAACTACATAAAACATTTTGTCATACAGTGTTTTTTATTTTAATGGAATATAAAATCTATTTTTAGTCCCTGCACTGGTGTTGATTGATATTGGGTATTGGCAGATACTTAATGCTGTAGTATAGTAACTGAAAATGCTGAATCCCTAAAGATTCATACATTTTGAACTCTCAACTCTGCTCAATGCTATTTGTATTATGAGTTACAAATGCTAATCTGAAAGAGCTAAACCATGTAATGTTGTTTATAGTCAAGCTAGATGCTAGACAATGACCTCAACGCTACAGATTTATAATGAAGTACACATGAATAGTTCTTAAGCAGACTGTTCCTGACATCTCTGACAGAGTCATTATCTCTCTCTCTCTAAGGCTTTTTAAAAACTATATTCTATCTGGAGGATTATAATAGCCAAGCGATGAGCTGTGACATTTACTGCTCCTGTCTTTAGTATATTAGCCTCAGACCAATAACGATGTGAGAAGACACACAGCTATGCAGCCACTGCAAAGGCCTTTCTCATATTTACCTTTAATAATACTTCATTTGAGTAATAATTTAGTGCACATTTTGTGACAGTACAATTAGAAGGTTTTTTTTACTCATTTGGAACAGGAAAATATCTTGTATAGCTAAGTGGTTGACTGACTGATCCAGGCTCAAGATCTACAGAAAGGATCCCAGGTTCTACACTGGAGTCACCTATTTATCTTAAAGGGCCCATATCACACTATTTTTTGATCTATGCTATATTGTTATTTTCTCATCAAAAATATACCTGTTGTGTTTTGTGTCATTCACACGTTTAACACACAAATCCTGCATATTTAGGCTGAGATCTCTCAAACATTTCCACCTTGTGATGTCATGTGGTAATATAGGAAGAGCTCCACTCCGTTTTTAAACTACATACACCTTCACTAGAATCATTTTGATAATTTCAGCCAGAATTTCCAATCTCTACTGAACAAAAGGTAAAAGGTAACTTGAAAACTACTGCTTCATGACATCACAAGATGGAACAGAGCAGGTTGAGCTTTGGAGATGTAGAGAAAATAATAATAAAGGGTTACCAAATGTGTGAATGAAACAAAAAGACAACTCCAGGTATGTTTTTGATGAGGTAACAACGTTCTAACATGACTGAAAGCTCAAAGTCAATTTTGTATAATGTAGGACCTTTAATCTCAATGGCCTTTAGGGATTACTCAAATGTAGAGGTAGACAGAGGTGGGAAGTACACAGTTACATTTACTTGAGTCCTTTTTAGAGTACTTTTCTTGCAGGATACTTTTACTACTACTAGCAATATTTTTTTAAGTAACAGTACTCTTACTTGAGTAAAAATTTTGGTTACTCTTCCCACTGTGAGTAAATCTACAAGTGACAAAAGCTTTATGTTGACAATATAAAATGATGTGTTTCTTCTGCCGCTCCTTCTGATATGATTTAATTTGTCTCATTTTTGTGTCTATCCTTTGAAAATACCAGATTTTGTGCATTTTTAAAAGCTCTGTCCTTCAAATTACATTAACTTCAAATTATAAATCAGATGTTATTCTTTAAATTACTCTTACTTTAGTAGAACTTTTCCCAAAAACTTTTTCACTCCTACTTGAGTGATTTCTTGGAACACTACTTTGTACTACTACTTAAGTGATATTATTTTGAAGTAACAAGTACAATTGAGTAACATTTTTGGCTACTCTACCCACATCTGGAGATAGAAGAGACATTCACAGTAGAGAATTAGTCAATGTGTTACTGAGGTTGGAGCTTCTAGACAGGAGGTCCTAGAGGAAGACCTAAGACGTGATGCATGTTTCACTATGTAACTTTTCTTGTGGAGGTCCGCGACCTACTTGTCTATAGAGATGTTACTTCTTGATCTGGAATGTTTCACAGTACAGCATTAAACATATCCATCTCCATGGAGACCAGCGGGTGACGTCATCAGACCAGATTACCTGCGAGATCTGTTGAGAGATCCCGCACCCAGTAAGAACGCATGTTCATGTATGGTATGGTAGTAGACCCAACACCAGAAAAGTTTTGTAGTGCACCTTTAAGGATTGTTTTTTATTTTATCTTTTTAAAGTGACAGTATGTAACTTTCTGGAGGTGGAAAGTCAACAGCATGATTCCATGGAAACAGAAAGTTAAAACCATACTTTGGAACATTCTCCATGGAAATAGATGCATTTTATGCCACACTATGGAATATTATAGCCAAAGGAACATTTCTAAGCCAACTAAGAGGCAGGTTTCCAGCCCTCTCAAAGTAAGAACACATGTTTTTCTGTTTTTAATTGAAATAAAAACAGCCATAATGAAGAAAAAAAAAAAAACATACTTTCACTTCGGTCTAGTTTTTTGGCAATAAAGTTACATATTATGGTTTTAATTTTAAAGTTTGGGTTAATATTTATTTAGATTTTACATGTCTACCTGTGAAACCAAACAAGAAAATTGTCTGGAAAAGAACACTGTGCTCCTGTGTTCAGTGAGTAACTGACAGAAAGAAGGCGACACACTATAAAACATCATATCCTGCCTTTTTCCCTGCCTTCTTTCCTTTTAACAAAATCCTTAATGTTTCAGCTGCTACCTCTGCATCTGGCTAACTTCTCTTTTAGTCATTAGCAATAAAAGGTAAAAAAAAAAAAAAAGATTGCACTGTTATCTGATTTATGGTTAGTAGGCAAATGTGTGTATTTCCAAACTGCAAAACAGATACTTTCTTGAACACTAGGAGGCAACAAAGGACCAGGTTTATGTACTTCAATGGACAAATGGTCAACCTTTTTATAGCGCTTTCCCCTTCACATCTATTCACAACCCCACACAGGCATTTTGAGCAATACACTGGTGGGAGTGGGGACTAAACCGCCAACCTTCAAGCCTGGGGATGAATAGTTAACCAATAATGCCATGTAATTTTATAAGAGGTAAATTCATTAAGACTTTAGGGTTCCAGTCTCACCAAATAACCAAATCTTAAACAAATAGTAATAATTCAGATACCTCTTAATTCAGTGGAGAGCTAACAAAATAACAGCAATAATAATTACGAAAGAAAACTGTGTAGTCCATTTAATGAAAGAGAGCTTGTTTTTTATACCTCCTGACATTTTCCGCTAATCACAGGCTGCTTTATCCCTCTCAACCAATCACCTCTTGCGATTTTCATCCACCACAGCAGCAGAGCCATCAGCCACCTCATCTTTGTCTCTTCTTCACTGGCGTATTAGTCCATCCTTGGAACCATTGCTTTGGTCACATTATATTATTTGTCTTCAAAGCATCATGTCAAATTTTATATTCCTCAATGATCTGTGTAAATATCTTCATCTCGCAAAAAAGACATGATCAGGATTTTCATAAAACATAAAAGGGAAAAAAATACGTCACTCATATTGACTCTTTAATAAATGTAATCAAGGCTTCATATTAGGGCTCTACAATACATTCAATACATACAATCGAATCGAAAAAGCAATTTGAGTTGACACAGTTATCAAATCGCAAAGGCTGCAATTACTTAGATAACAGAATATCCTATGCAAAGAACAAACTATCCTGTCTTTTTATTAACAAAAAAATCTTGTTGTACCTGTAGTTTAAACCTCTACAGACATGCATTCTTGTATTAGTTTATCAGTTCATATTTCAGTCTTCTCTCAACTGTTAAAGGGGGTATTTTACTTTTATGGGGTATTAATTGCTCACACATAACATATTTAGATTACAATGTTACCTTTTATTGTTTTGGAAATGCTATTTTCAAGTCCCTCTCCCTTCAGAGCGCTACTATTGCACATCACATTAGGTTCGTGAAGTTACTGTGTGCATTTTTGTATCATGCTTTTGTATATTTATAGAGAATGTCGTGTGGGAGTGTGGGTGTCGTAGGCTTGTGGGCGGAGCATTGGACAGAATCTTACAGCTAACCGTAAGGAGAGTTCGAATAGGGCCCGAGAGAGATCACTAAATTACTCAAACATGCATGGATGACATATAAAACCTCTTCAAGCATATTTTTGATGAGGGAACAATGTTATAACATGATAGAAAGCTCAAAAAAGTTAACACTCCTGGAATTCGCAATTAGATTTTTTTCCCAAATAAGTGCAGCCCTACTTCACATACAAATTCGAACAAAACTTTTTTTTAGGATTCTTCAACTAGTTCACATGGACCAAAAAAAGCCCTACATCACACGAACAAAAGCGATCTCATCTACATGCGTCAGTGATGGAAACCTACTTATTTAAATGTCAGGAGTCTGGGTCGCTCCCCTAAAAAAGAACTTCCAAATGCTCTGTAGGATCTAAGCCTATACTCAGCACGTCACATGGATGGACAAAAATAGTGGAAATTAGATGTTTCAAACTAGCTTGTCTGTCCCAACCACTGAGGTCATCTTTACATTTGTCTGACTGTGAGATAAGACAGGAGGCAAACTAGGAGTTTACAACTGAGGCTGGAGATTTGACTTTGGAAAATTTAAGTTACTTGACTTTTAATATTATAGGTCACATATTGTATTGGTATTTTGTAGGTTGATTAATCGGTTGATGGTATTTTAGCATAGACTATATGTAAATGGACATAGCTAATCCGCTAGCCGCCATGTTCAAAATAGGAAGTGAGCATGGGTGCGCTTCAGCTCCACTGACTCCAATTCACTTTCTATTGAAAAAAACGTTGCCCCACTCTGCTGCTGTCGGGCTCGTCATTTTGGTCTTAAAATGTTCGTATTAACCCGCTCTACATGATCCTGGTGTTTATTTCATTATTTTGTACATAAATCAAGATATGAACATTAATAACAGACCAATGAGCTGCCCTGTTTCACCGAGGCCGATCCCGCTAGTGTTAGCAACAGGTTTGATTAACAGCTAAGCTAAGCTGCTAAGCACCCACCCCTTGCCAAACCAGTGGTGCAGGCGGGAAGGGGCATTACCTTCAACCACCTGGCTCCTGAATGGCTCTTTGGTTGCTATGGTATACTTCCAAATATGGATCTTGACTCCAAATTGGCCCCTATAACTGCTAGCCCCGGTGAGTTTTATTTGGCTGGAGCCGGGCGCTATGAGTGACGTCACGCTCACTTAGTCCACTTCTTTATACTTCTTTATAAAGTCTATGTGACTTAGTCGACCGAAATTTGTATTAGTTGACTACTCATTTTATGTTGATTATGAGGATTTCTATGGAACAACAGCTGAAAGAAGTCAGTGAGTTTGCCACGCCCTGCTTTTAGTTATTTTAGACCAATAGATCGGCAGGACATGTCTTTAATAGACCAAAAATGTTTTTATTCAACTACAGCCCTAGCATTTTGTTTAATTCAATGAAAACTGGTTGCACTTCTCTATGTAAGTAACTTAGAGCTAAATGTTTGTTTTATATTGATAGACAGCACTATTGTGTTTATCAAATGTCCTATACAAATAAACATGTATTTGGACTGGATCATTTCAGCATGGTTCTTAACATCTCCATGATTTCAGCACTAAATAACCTTCACTACAAAGCATCTCTTACCAAATATTAATATCAACGCTATATGGTTTTTAGCCTCATTTAAGCTGGTTCCCTCCCTAATGTTTATGGCAGAGGGGGATGTATGCATTTTCAGTGAACTGTAATCTGGAAATGGCTGTGCACTGTAGTTGTGCGCTGCTCCTGAAGGGTTGCCCACAGACACGGGTTGAATAACGAGTCAAATGCAGAAAGCAGACCTACCCTTTAGAGTGACAATAGATTCTACACATAAACAATTTAAAAACACCTTCATAAAGAATGATGTGGGAACTTAAAAATATGGGTGAATGAAACTAACCAGAATTGGATAAGAAACAACATTACAAAATGTTTAACAGCTGATAAAGATTGTTTGTATTCTGTGTCTCCTCCTCCTCCAGTGTCTTATACCCACCGTATACAAAGAGGATGTACTCTGCGCGGGCAGTGCCCAGGTCATTGCTGGCCTCACAGCGGTATGTACCGTTGTCCGTCTTGTTTAACGTGGTGAAGGTGAGCTCTGTGCCCTCCACGATCATCCGATCTATGTCCGGAAGATCTCCACCATCTTTGGACCACAGGATCGGTTCTGGGCTGGGAACGCAAAACATTGTCACAACTAGCAAGATCATGGGACTACAGCAAGTTGTCATGGCTCCACTAGTCAAGAAGAAACTCAAACTCAAAAACTTACAAACACTGTTTTTAATTGATGTTGTAAAAGTATTTGCAATGTCAGTGTGTTATATCTGTAATATTTTGAATTTAAATTTGATCTTTTTTTTTTATTTAGCATGATACACAGGTCTGGGTCCAGACCAAACTAATGGAAGGGGCATCCAAGTTTCAAAGGGGTGCGAAGACAATACTCACCTAAAATGAAGGTGCAATCATTTAAAATTAGGTTGCAGTGCACCCTTGTGCACCACTGAAGAACTGGGCCTGACATGATATACACATTATGTTGAAATGAACTATACCAGGGTGGGCAATTATTTTTGTTCCCTGAGGGCCATATTAGAAACCAGGCATGTGGCAGAGGGCCGGACCAACGTCATCATTTCTGTAAAATATTCTATTCTGTTGTAATTGAAAATTGAATATTTACATAACATAATAAAGCATGATTCTTAATGTTTTGCAACTTATTATCAGTTTCATTTTGCTGGGAGTCCTGGGTCGGTTCTGGGTGGGTTGAAGGGTTATTGAGTGTCTCCAGCCTGAAAAGGTTTGGGAACCCCTGTGCTACTGTGATATACTACTATAATATAGCGACAAATATATAATATAGCAACAAATATATAATATAGCGCCTGGCTGCCTAGTGTAGAAACGCTCCAATGACACAATGGCACTTTGCATATCTTACATTGGGTTTCCTCTGTTCACACACTCCAGCTTGAAGTACTGTCCTTCCTGTGGTATTATCAGTGAGTTTCTGATCTCCAGTTGTGGCGCATCTGCAAAAAAGACAAACAATAGAACGATATAAGAGCAGCATTTGAAGGAAACCCAGACAAAGACTTGGGTAGTTAGCTCTTTCCCCAGCGGGCATTTCTGTGTTCTGCCTTTCTAATCCCTTACCTGCCCACTAATGCTGCACTAATCCTGCTCAAATGCTAACCAAAGCCCAGAGCAGACAGAGAGGTAATCTGGGCTCGTGTTTCCTCTCCTCGCTGCTGATCCGGGACTGGGTGGAGTGAAAGTCAATGTGTGTATGAGTGAGTGTGTGTGTGTGTATCTGCACGTGTGTTAGGGATGTCGCAATATACAATTTTAATGTTGTGAGTAGAAACATTTGATGATGAAATCTGAATCTGTTCACTTGGTCATAATATTTGAAGCCGATAATCAGATACTAATTGATATTAAAACCAGTATCAAAACTATATAAGAATCGATGATAATCTTAAGATGTATCAGAACAAGTGTAAGACCACATAGACTAGTATGGACTATACACTATGAAGCCTACCGGGACAACTGAGATATAAGGCCACATGGGAATATAAAAGAAAGTACTATGTGTGAAAATCACATTATATTGTCTATACATTTTTTTATGATTTTATTTTATTATTATCATCGTGGTATCAGAATCAGTATTGAGTATCAAGTCAATTCATTAGTACCGAAATTGATTTTAGTAGTGTGGAGGGCATGTAAGAATTCAATGGTCAAATCTGCTGGTAAGGATTCAAATGCTGATGTGTTGACTTTATAATAATATCTCAGACATTACTTGGTTGCATCTGAACGTCCACTCTATTTCTACTTAAGGCACTAAACAGGGGTCATGCCTTCTTTAGTGGTGTCCGAATGTCCAGTTGGTGAAAATGTAGTGCACTCAGAATTTCCCACAATGCACTTTGATGGTCACTAAACAAAGCGATATAGACCACAATACACTGCAAGAGTTAGAAATAGAACGAGCGACAGGTCTTAAACTGGACACAGCAGATGATGAAAGCAGATAGAGGCGCTGTTTTAACGAAGCACTGTTGATCAATGTGTGATTATCAATAAACCACTATTAAATAAACTGTTGCTGCGTAAAGTTGCTACCATTAGCCACTTACCTTAAGTTGATCTGAAGTTTGGTCATTTCCACATCTCTGACAAAAAACTGAATAATCCAGTCCATTTACATCATATCCATCTTGTCAAAAACTGATTAATAGTCCATAAGTACTTGTGTGCCAGTCAAATGTCATTATTATTTATTAGAAATTATTATCAGAGTTTAGGAGACTTTTTTCACCCAGATGCCAGAGTGAGATGGCCCACAGTGAGGAGAAAGTAGTGAGCTGTGATTAGTGCAATATAGATTGTGCTTAAGAGTGCAGGCCTATGTAGTGAATGAGGGGTTAGGGACTGGGGTGGACATTTGGACACAGCCCCATGTTCTGTCCATGTGACTGTACACTTTTTGGAATAATCTTTGAGGGTGTCAGAGTCAGTTAAAAACACATAAACTGTTCTGCTTCAATGTTTAAAAATCTTCTATTTGGATATTTCATTTAAAATTAGCTGTCTTACTCCAAGACTTTCCACAATATGGCATTACACTTTTCTATCAACATGCAGGTGGCACCATCATGCCAAGTTACAGGTCAGATCTTACAGTAAGAATGTATTTTTTCAATGTTTTCTTGTCAATAAACACACCTGTAATAAAATTATGCTGAATGGCGTAGATATGTTTAGTGGCATACTATGCTTGCTTGTTTACTGTGAATATTGGTCTGTTATTGACTAAGTATGGTTTCACTGTTTGATTTTCTAACTTACTGTTGGATACATCAACAATTTTCTTAAGCCCTGTGAGGTGACTGTTGTGATTTGGGGCTATACAAAAATAAATGGAAACTGAAACTGAAAGCTATGGAATACCCCAGGCAAAGCAATAAAATCTCCATAGAGACAAGAAGAAGGTAGAAACACCCCACCAGAAAAGTTTCATAGTGCACCTTTAAAATGTTAACCCAACCTACTAAAACCATGTTTTCTACTGCATATGTCTAAGATTATATACATGTACATTTGCAGCGGTCATATTGGTCAGATGATTTGGCACTCACAGTGGACCTCCAGAACCTCTGTGGTCATGTATGGGTTGGACAGGGACACATGCTCCACGCTGCAGGTGTAGGCCACACTATCATCTCTCCGGTCCACCTGGAACTGCAGACTGCTCCTGACCGTGAATGACCTCCCTGTGCCATTCACTTCTTTGGAGCCTGCAATCACAAAAACAGTGTACATATAGATTAGAAGAAGCACATATATTCCTGGGATCATGGGGAGTTAGGAATAATGTCAGCGCCTCTGGGTCTTTGGTAGGTTGTATCCTGATCAATGGCAAGGTAAAACCGTTTTTTACAGTCTTAAAATATGAAAAAAGTTAATTCATTTTAAATTTTTTAAATTATTCCTCACTTACCTAATTATTCATCGCAATGAGTTTATAGGGCTGTCACACATGAGAGAGGCAACTTTAGATTCACCGCTTCCACCTACAATGTGGACTTTTTGTACAGACACTAACATGCACACTCATGTGATCATGGTTCTGCAATATGCAACATTTTAAAGGGGATTGGAGGATGGGAAAAAATACTTATCAGAGCTTTGCTGCTGTCTCTGAGTGAGCTGACAACTTTGACCTATCTCTACCTCCTGTTCTTATCCCTTCCTACTGGCCAATCAGGAAGACCTCCTAATCCAATTTACTGTCCATTTTTGTGTTGCACATTTAGTAAAACTGCATCACAAAAAGGTTGAGAATGAATCGAAAACAAAAAAAAATCAATTTGATGTATTTTTAAATGGGCCTGTGGAAGAATTCATGTTTTTGTCAGATCATTTTTTCATAGTTGTGTACTAGACAGTACTGCTCTAGAGCTGAGCACTACCCAAGCTAAATGTAAAGCCCCAAACTTGATCTCTCTCCAAAACTTTTCAACATTTGAATTGTTTCCTAACTTCAAAATTGAACTTGCTGTTTCTCTGATGTTTGTTTTTCTAATATTTTTCATAGCAGAAACAGCACACAGAACAAAGTGTATGAATGTCCTCATCCTTTGGTTACAAATTTGACTTTCAAATTTTCTTCTTTCCCAAGTTTTCGACTTTGGGATCTGTACAAATGCCACCTCACGTCTGACTGTTTAGTTCCTGGTATTTCTCCTGGATGTTGGGTGGTGTTTTGACATTGACAGTTGGGATGTTGTTGTTGTTTTTGGTGCCGGTTCCTTTGAGGCAGTCTGGCAGTGCGGAGGAGACCCGGGTGGAGTGAAGCGCGCGGGGGGAGCGTGGACTCGGTTGGCTGGGTGAGCTGGCTCCTCCAGGACCTGCCCTCAAACATCCAAACACCTCCTCCTCACATCACTGAGAGTTACAGACTTGCACTCACTACTTTCTCCCACTGTAGAACTCATTAGTTCAATTCAATGGACAGGCGTTGGAAAACTTAGCAACTGCTGGAGAGCCTGCCATCCTCTCTTAAGAAGGAAGTTATTCTGGAACACCTCCCCATCACAACAATTTGACACCAAAAATTGTGTAGACGTTATTTACATCAATGTGCTTGGCTATATCAGCTATATCCATAGACTGTATAAAGAAGTGGACTTAGTGTTCGGCTCCAGTCAAATGAAGCTCATTGAGGCTAGCAGTTATAGGGGTGAATTCCATATAGTTCCATATTTGGAATTCTGACTGCAGTATCATGGCATTGAGGCTAGCAGTTATAGGGGTGAATTCCATATAGTTCCATATTTGGAATTCTGACTGCAAGTATCATGGCAACCAAAGAGCCAATCTAGAGCGAGGCTGTTGAAGGTAACACCCCCTCCCACCCGCAGCGCTGGTTTAGCAGAGAGAGGGCGCTTAGCAACTCTGTCAAACCTGTTGCTTACACTAGAGCGACCTCGGGGAAACAAGGTGCCTGATTTTTCTGTTATTAATGTTCCCATCTTGATTTACAGACACAATAGCAAAATAAAAATACTAGGATCATGTAGAGAGGGTTTATACAAAATTTATACAAAATACAAAATGACTCAAGAGGCTCACTGTAGCAGTTAGAGAGAGAGGGGTGACAATTTTCAATGAAAAGTGAATTGGAGCCAGAGTCGATGGAGCCGGAAGTGTGCCCATGCTCTCTGCCTATTTGGAACGCGGCGACTAGGATGTTAGCTATGTCCATTTATACATACAGTCTATGGCTATACTACTCAATCATATTGATAGTATTGTGTATCAGGAAAGACCTGACAAAAGAACACCCAGCTTCTACCATTCTCCCCTTCTTTAGAGTCCAGTGTTTGAATGTCCTCATTCCTGGGTTACTTGGTTACAAATTTGACTTTCAAATTTTCTTCTCTCCCAAGTTTTGATTTTGGCATCCATACAAACGCCACCTCACATCTGACTGCTTAGTTCTTGATATTTCTCCTGAAAGTTGGTGGTGTTTTTAACAGTTGAGTTTCCCCCATTCTCCTCTTTGTTTGATTGATTTGTTGAATTAAACTGAGAACACTGTTTTTACCTCTAACAGTCAGTGTAATTTTCCAAAAGTCTGGGAGCAGTGAAATTTAACCTTGACCATTCAAGAAAGATAGTTTAAAGACCTACTGTGCTTGTGTCTGCTATGTAGTTATAATCTATGACACCCGTGGATCATTATGTTATAATTGAACATTTTAAAGTGCATCTAAAATGACTTAATAAAAGAAATAAGTCCGCTGGCTTCCATACCCAATGGGAGCTGATGTTGCCATAAACGTCATCACAACAAAGAGCCGTGTAGCTGTCGGCACCTCTTATGGATAACTGCACATCATGCTAGCGAGACACAGATTTTTTTCATTTGTACCAAAATGACTACACAACGTTGCTTAATCCTACATGTATCACTGATTAAGAAAACTAAATTGGCGAACAAATTAAGTACAGAGCAGACTAAGGCAGTATAATCAGCTAAAAAGGCATATAACGTTGCCAAATATTAAAAAAAAAGAGCCAGGGTTTCCCAGGAGAACTCTCTTCGGGTCGTGTTGACCATTTTGCAAGAGTGGTTTTCTACACGGAAACAGCAGAGATAGACGACAAATGCTTCAAACACCCCAGTAATACCAATTTAACTGGCACAAGGACTTACAAAGATGTTTAATGAGGTCAGATTGTTACTTAGTTCTGCTTTAAATAAAAAAAAACAAAAAACAAAACAAAAACAAAAACTGAAAAAGTGTCACTATTACTAGTGTCACTACTATTGCTACAGCTAAGGGATCCAGAGATGGGTCCCCAGGTACTGCACTAAAAGATGGGTGAAGGATGGGTCAAATGCTGATTACAAAGTCCACTTCTAGAGATATATAGTAAAAAAAAGTAACCAGTCAAATGTTTGGACACACCC
>KN486407.1:4540-50551 GCA_000787095.1 Periophthalmodon schlosseri | reverse complement strand
ATCTTTTTAAGTGGGAAAACTTGCACTGTATATATTGTTTTTTTCACCTTTATGCTTTGTATCAACAACTATAGTATGTTGCTTATGAAATCCATAAAGTGCTACAGACACTTCTGCTCTGAACCTCTGCGCACAGCATCGGGGCTGTCACTTTCATCTTTACGCAAGACTGTAAGCTGTCGTCTGTGAGGCGTGAGCGGTGTTTGTTTTTAACACAGTTCATGGTGTGGAATAGCTGCTCACATACATCTGTGGATCCGAAGATCGACAGGACTCCAAATGCATATTTCTCGATAAATGCACAGCTTTTTGGAGGCTTTTTGGCGGGCTTCTGCAAGTGTGACACTTACTTTGAGCAACAAAAAATAATAAAATACAGTATAATTTTATTTTAATATTTCAAGATCACAATAATCTTCCAATTTAAACTACAATTTAAAAAAAGAACTAACACAAATAAAATACACTTCAATTAAATACTTATAATTTCTTTTCCCAAGCCACGCAGAGCCGCAGTATAAGGATGAAAGAGACGAATGTGGCTCCAGAGCCGCAGGTTGCCGACCCCTGCACTAGCGGGAACAACCTCGGTGAAAGAAGGCGCCTGATTTGGCTGTTATTAATGTTCATATCTTGATTTACAGACAATAGTGAAATAAAAATACAATGATCATGTAGAGCGGGTTAATCCAAACATTTTAAGGCCAAAATGATGAGGCTCACTGCAGCAGTTACAGGGAAAGGGGTGACAATTTTTCAATGTAATGTCCATTGATATACAGTCTGTGGTTGCTACACATGCCAAAGGGTTTGAGTAAGCAAGGAACTTAGGAACAAGAAACACAGATTTAAGTACTTCCTCTGTTCACAGTTTAAAAAATGGGTAATGCAGTGTTAAATATCATTGAATAATTTTATGTCATTTAAAAACAAGCAATAAATGGTTTACTGGTAACACTCTACTTCCTCAGTTTCAGGTATTAGGGTAAATTTGAAATGTATTGTTGGAATGCCCCTAAACTCTCATTTTCAAAAATATTAATTGACCTTTGAAACTTTTCGTCATCTCTGCACTGCACATAAGATGGAAAAAAACATGGACAGCAAGTTCCCTTTAGCAGTTTCACAATGTTTTTTTCTGTACAATTGTATCTGTAGGGGTAACTATGTTGTGGTAAATAGACATAAATAGTCTATTTTTATGTATAGGTGGTGGAAGTGAAACTGTGGAAATTACTAGGCCAAAATAAACAGGTGAGAGGTATCAAAAAATAGCTAAGAATGAAAAAAAAAAAAAAACCTCATGGAAAACACTAAGTTGTTTTTAAACTTCATACACCTTCACTAGAAACATTTGGGTGATTTCAGTCATGGAATTGCCAATCTGTACTAAACTAAAGGTAAAGGGTAGCTTTTAATTTGAAAGTACTCACAAGGAGGAACAGAGCATTTTGAGCTTCAGCGCTGTAGACAGACTAATAATAAAGGATTACTGAAACGTGTGAATGAGACAAAACACAACTCCAGGTATGTTTTTGAGGAGGTAACTGCATTATAAGCTCACAAGAATACATTATGTGTAATATAGGACCTTTAAGAGTTAAGCAGTTTTTTTGGACATAATATTTTTACTCTTCCTTGAATAATAGTTTGTTTGAAGTAACAGTACTCTTACTCCAGTAAAAGTTTTGGCTACTGTTCCCACGATGAGTAAGTCTAAAAGTGACAGACACTTTATGTTGACAATATGAAATTAGCATTAGCATTTTTTTTTGTCCTTCCACTTTCACCAAGTTCCAGTTATAAATCAGTGACTCGTTTTCTCTGGACCACTACTTTGTACTTGAGCAGTACAACTTTGAAGTAACGTAATTCTTGCCTGAGTGCAATTCTTTGCTATACACTTCTGCTAGAAATATTAGTGCATCTATAATAGTCTTGAAACAATACCACCCATTTAGTGAAACCTTCAGTGTCTAGGCAAAAAGCAGAAGTAGATTTTTTTTTTCCTCTCAAACATGTTCCTCCCTCCAATGACACACCAGATACAGAGGAGACGAGCCATTTCCAAATATTCTGTTCATTTGCCACTTAAACCTCAGACTGTCAGGACTATAATGTATGAAGCTATGATCCAAAATGCAAACTCTTACTCACAAATTTAACATGGACACATTGAGTAGACTGACAGGTCCGGCCACTGCTAAGTTTCGGTAAGTTTACACTTCAAAACTTTTCTAGTACTTCATCTGCTTGTTTCTATTGTGGTGCTACTTGCTTTGCCTGCAGTATAGTATAATCAATCTGGATTTTATTTAATGGTGTTTTTTTATTGCTCCCTTGAAAAACAGGAATTCTTGCTATGATTGGGCTCGCCTCTCCACAGATTTAATTCAGCTTAGTGGTGCCACCTGCTTGTCTACATGGAAATAGATATAGTTTAATGCAGCAGTGTGAACATTGTAGGCAAAGTAACAAGGAGAAATGCAGGTGACATGACCGCTTTAAAAATCAAACAAGAAAGTCACTACATTTTACAGGTAGTATCAGTGAATCGAAAGTGGATTTGATAAAAAACAGAAGAAAACTTACTGTTTCGCAAATTTATTGTACTTTGGAGAAGCTTGTGAAATGTAAATTGTTCCAACTCCTTTTATCCTAAATGTTTATATTTTTTTAAGATTTTGGGTTGTAAGCCCATATTTAATTAATTAAGCATTTCACAAAATGTACAGAATGTATGCGTTACTCATTTGTTCTGATGACTTCTGAATGGAGGTTTTGCATTTTTGTTTTGCATGTACATGATCTGAAAACACCCAATATATTAAATATAAAATATAATATTAAAAGTTCAAAATTGCACTTTATTAAATGTACTTTAAATCTCTTGCAGGCAGCTTCAGAAAATTGTCCAAGACATAAAGAAGAATGACGGCAGCATATTGGACAAACTAAGAAGGTGAATCTATTATTATATCCACTTGTAATGTTTTGCTTGTGGTTTTGCTTGTGGTTTCTATTTATGTAGTGTTTTTTGTAATATATACTGAAAATAGTACTTAACATCTAAACTCACATAAAAGTTACTTAAAAACAATGTTGCTCAAAAATATGCCCAAAATTCAACTAAAACTTTAACTACAACAAATTCCATTTAATAGTAATACTACTCACTACTACTCTTCAGTACCACTTCTGCTACTACTTGTAAATACCTGATGACAATGAATGCATCAAACAGGCATAAACCATTTTCACATATCACAAAACAATATCTAATTTATTCTTAGCAAAACATAATATTATTTCTAATGCATGTTTAGGCCTATATGTTATGTTATACACATGTTAGTACTGTGTATCAGTTTGTCATGGTTCAATTTCAATTCCTGTATTTACCGGGGTTTGGACAGATTTCAATCAAAATGGAAATGTAACTTTCCACAGTTACAATATTATGCACTATTATGGCTCTTCTATGAACTTCTAAGAGTTTAGCATTTTATTTATTTAGCAGATATCAATTCGAAAAGGCTCTTGCAAAACTTGCACACTATGAAACAAAATGTGATCAATTGCCATGAACCATAATGGGCCTTTTAAAGTGGAGTTTTCATTTTTTGGTACTCCAGGTTCCCCCATCAACATAAAACATGCACAATTCTCCAGCTAGGTACTACTGACCAAGCCTAGCTCTAGATCCACTGCTACTGATAGGCCTGTCACGATAAAACATTTTGAAGCACGATAAATCACTAGAGATGTAGAACGATAAGCGATAATACTGAAACTATTTTTGTCACAATAACAAAAATGCAGGATAATCCCAGTAAACCATTTCTGAAATAGACAGTCTCATTAAAAGGCCTGAGCTGCAACAAATAAATAACAAGATGAAGCTGTAATTAGCCACAGAAATTAATTATTCAACCCTCTACAGCTCAAATCTTATCATATTACAAGTAAAATAACAAAAATCTCACCACTTCTGCAAAGAAATTGTACACACAATAAATATTGAGCCCCAAAAAATATTGTTCCAGCTTTCATATATTGAACAATAAGTCGATTTAGTATTAATCGTGACAGGTTTTCTCTGTGCTACTGAAGACTGTAGAGAAAGAATTACTGTAATCAGTCAACTCTGATGATAAGTCATCTGTCATCTGTAATATCGGTGAAAATGTTATCAACAACAACCAGGTTAGATTACTCATTTCACGAAAACGAAATTGTATTTTAAGATTTTACTAAAAAAAAACTGCTCCTGGTGCGTAATTTGCCTTTGCATTTTGGATGGAATTTTCTGTGTTGATGACATAATAATATGTAGAGATATTCTATTTTAGTACAACCCACTACTTCTTGTATTTTTGTACTTTTCTTCAGAACTTTTTTTCCACAAATTGCCACCTAACTGATGTAAAACTATGATAAATATTTAGCACAGGTACTATCCCACCAAACCAAGTAATATTTAGAAATCGTGATAGACCGATATATCAGTTGGCCAATATATCAGGCTGATATTTGCACTTTTTAGCATATTGGCTATCGGCTCTAAATCTCCAATGTGGGGCGATATATTTTTTCAGTTGACTACCTGACTAAAGGAGAGACCCTTAGCTTAATTTGAACATTTTAATGTGAAGATGGTACAGCTCAAAATATGACTACACTGCTCTCTGATGGGTTTGTAGTGAAATAAGGTCGTGGATAAGTTTGTTGTCATTTCAAATCATATAACTCGGATAGAAATGATCAAAATCGCCCTTAAATCGGCCCAAAAATATCGGCAGAGTTTATCGGCCATCGGTTGCTCTAGTTTCTAAACAATCGGTATCGACATCAGTCATGAAAAAAAACATATCGGTCGATCTCTAATTAGAAAAAACATGAAAACAAATTTTACAATACAATTACTATATCTGTGCAGGCTAGGTTCATACATGTCTTGGCCCTGGTTTAATAACAGTTACGTCCTGTTCTAGACCTGGTTAAGTCCAGGTTTAAATGTGTTAAGTCCCAGTTTAGGCAGAATTAGTTTGAGCGTCATACCATCAGATGACAAGCAACATTTAAATCATAATTCTTATAATATTATTAGGTCAACAGAATTTTGCTATAATTCTTAATCACACCTCCAGTACTGCACCATAAGTCATCTATACTTTGCTCATTAGCTAAATTTGCAACATTTCTCAGTGCTTAAACCCAATTCCTCTTTCACAATCATAAGATATTAAAAATACTGCGTTCAGACAGCTGCACTCTAACTTTCTTTTCCTTTGAAATAACAACCCAAGGTACCTCTAAATACTAACACACTTCTGAACTCCAACACATTCATGGTTTTCAGAATGATTCAAGTTGAACCGTTGCTATAGCAATTAACAATTCAATATTGTGTGAATGGTCAAAAGTCCTCAAAATGGCGGCTATAAAGTAGAAGCTAAAACTCATGAAAAGAGAATTAAATGATGAGATTTCATTCCGGATGATTTCCATAGTCCTACTTTAGACCCATTTTAGACCTGGTTTAAACCCAGTTTAGACCTGCCTTAGTCCCTGTTTAGACGTTCAGTGCTACACCTGAACAGACTTTTGATCAGTGCTATTTTAACACAAAAAGAGGCAAGTTTCTTCCTCCTAAATCTGAACTCTGCTCCAAACTACATGCTTTTACTGATAGAGGATCTCCATTAAAAAGACACAAGCTGACCATTGACAATTAGAAATGATATATTTATCTTGGCTCAAATTCTATTAATTGCTCAGACCTATTTTAAAATCTTCTATGACACTAAAGATACATATTTCACACACATTCCCTCAGAGTGAATCAGCAAGGGCAGATACTAAGTGAATTAGTCAACCATGTGACTGGGTTGTGAAATCACTGCAGACCAGACAGAGAAGTACACTACAATATGTAAAGTATTTGCTCAAGTAAACCCATTCAACAATGTTTCAGCTTTAGTAAAACAAAATATGCAATGTATATACTATTGCTACAACTACTACTACACTATTAGACCTACTATTTCAACTATTACAAAACTGACAACCACTACCTTTAACACTGCTACTACTATAAATACACAATTTCAACAATTAGTCTTCCATAGCTGCTACTACTACTGCTACAGCTTCTGCTTCTGCTACTGCTCCTACTACTATATAAGAACTACTACCAGTGGTACTACAACAAATAGTATTAGCACTACCACTACTGCTAAAATTCCTATCACCAATAACAAAAATAAAAGTCAGTATTTCAAGTATTAAAAATAATGTATTGCTCTTTTTTTGTGGCAGACTCAAGAGTAAACCAGTGCCCAGACTCCCGGCCAGAGACTACAGAGGTAAGAACGGCCAAAACACACAGAGGCCATGTGCAATAATCAGTCACATGTGCAACAGTCTCTGTGGGTGTGGTGACTGTAGCTCGCTGATGATAATGTTAATGGACAAACTATATTTCTGCAATAAAATATGGTACTCATATTCCCTGGTGGAACGTAACGAAGTAAAAGTAATAGTACTGTAATTAAGTATAAATTTGAGGTATCTTATTTAAATAGATTTTGTGTTTAGTGGATACTTTTTACTTTTACTTAACTGCATTTGAAAGCAGGTATCTGTACTTTCTACTCCACTACATTTTTGAACTGGACTGAAAAGTAAAAGTATTTTTACTATTGTTTGAGTTCTGCTGAAAAGGCTGAGGGGTTTATTTTTATTTTTAAATGTGAAGAATGAACATTCTCCCAAATCAGTGTTGACTTTGACAAACAATTTTGATTAAATTTTAGTCTTTTGAATAAACTTTCTTTTAGCTTTAGCCAAGATGTATTTAAATTATTCATTTTAGTTTTATGTCACGGGAGGGGCTCGGTGTAGAACCGCTGCTCCTACACGTCGAGAGGAGCCAGCTGAGGTGGCTCGGGCATCTGCTCCGGATGCCTCCTGGACGCCTCCCTAGGGAGGTGTTCCGGGCATGTCCCACCGGAAGGAGGCCCCGGGGAAGACCCAGGACACGCTGGTGGGGGCTATGTTCCTTGGCTGAATGCCTTGGGGTCCCACCGGAGGAGCTGGAGGACGTGTCTGGAGTGAGGGAAGACTGGGAGTCCCTGCTTAGACTGGTGCCCCTGCGACCCGGCCCCAGATAAGAGGAAGAAAATGGATAGATGGATGTATTTTAGTTTTATTTCACAAAAATGTCATGCTCATTTAGTTAAGTCTATTATGCATTTAGTAAACCAGAAAATATAAAAATGTTTCTTTATACTAATACATCAACCTGCCGAGGGACTGAAAATAGAAATTAGTCACGTTGGCTATAATCTTTACATATTTACATTTTGAAATGTTCATTAATATGTACTGTCCCTTTACAAATAAATAAAATAACAAATTACAAAAGACAAGATAAGCTTGATTTTACCACAATAAACATGGCATATGAACTTAAAGTCACACTGAGCTTTGTTTTCTTATGCAGCACCAAATAATAGCTGCTAATGCACGTTAACATGTTAAATCTGTATTGTTGATTAAACCACACAGTCTCACTTCTCATTAGCTGTAAAAGGAAATACACATGACTGCTTCTCAACAGAAAGAAAGATAAAACTCAATCTGTGCTTATGCTTTGGGCTAAAGGTAAATTGTGAACTTAAATACACTTTTGTTTTGTTCAATATTTTCTGATTGCAGATGAAGATAGAGAGGAGAGTGAAGGCTCTGACCCTGAATATGTGAGTCCAGATCACTACTGATTTTTACAGTCTTAAAAACATGAAAAACACTTCATTTTATACAGTTTCCAAAGTAGTATACATACAGTTTCCAGTAGTCCAAAGTTATTCCTCACTTACTTTATGCATTCTGAGCATCCTAATTATTCACCACGATGAGTTTATAAGAGCTTTTAACAACTCTGAGACCAGTGCAGAGTTTTGCTGTGACAGTAAAGCTAACAACAACTAACATGCTAACGCACATTTCCTGATTACCGGACAATAACATGTTTAATAATTAGATGCAGAGAGTACGCAGCTGACTTCTTTTGACCTCTAGAGCTGCTTAATCAATGTATCTGTACTAGGACAAAACACATTTGGCTCAAATAAATGGGAAAAAAGCGTGTACAGGGCCTTTAGTTCTTCATGTTTTCACTACAAATATTGCCTGTTCGTGAGTTTTAAGTAGCAAGATGTTATTGCTTTAACAGTCATAAGCTCTAACTACTCTAGCTACTTTTTCTTTGCATTGTTTATTCAATATTTTCCATTTAGAAAAGTGTTAATGTGCCATTTGCAGTAGTTTCAATATTATGGTTTTCGAGAGCAAAATATCACACTTCTAAATTTGTTGTCGCTGCATGCCTACTTCAAACCACCAACAATAAGATAATAACGCTGACACATTCACACAAGCAAAAGGGTGCAGAGCATTTTAGGGTGCAGTTTAGAAAGACTGAAGATGGAGACTGATCTGAAAGTACCTTGTGATTCCAGGACAATGAAACGTATGAAGCTCCAGGAGGGGACCATGACGACAGCTACGAGCCTCCTCCCTCTCACCAACACCGAGTGTTCAGCTCCGGAGCTATGCCGCGGGGGGAGTATCTTGGTCAGTATCATATAACTACTGTTGTCACGATACTAAAATTTCAAACTCGATTTCGATACAAAGCAACAGACTCAATACTCTGATTCTGGTTCTGATACTGATAATAAAAAGCTCTTTAGACAATAGAATGACATTTTCAACATTAAATCGTAATACTTTCTTTTATATTATCATGTGGCCTTATATCTGTATAATCCGTCAGTCGTCCAGATAGGTTCCATCAGCGTAGACTAGTCTATGTGGTCTTAAACTTGTTCTGATACAGCTCAAGATCATTCTAAACCTGTTCCGGAAAGGTTCATTTCTGTCCTGTGAATGTGACTTTTTTAGTATCAATAACTGCTCAGATCAATATCTAGTTTCGATAGTAGTTTTAGTGTCGATTAGTATCTGATTTTCAATACTTTAGACAACCCTACATATAACACATACAAACATATTAAAATATATACTTGTAGTAGGTATTTTTTTTATTAGGAGCGCATCAGCAGTATACATTTTTACCTAATTGGCAGATATTTAAGTGTAGCAGAAGCAACAATATATTGAAATGAATTGAATAAAGCTGGTTCTTAAATAAATAAATACAATTAAAGGGAGGGAATGCAAAATGTAGAATTTGTTTCCCCAAATATAAGGTTCAAATCAAATATTGCTTTTAATGATAAAATTAGGTGAATTTATTCTTGGTTTAAAGGCATTGTACCAGATTTTTATTATCTTAAAAACGTGAAAAACAAAACTAGTTTGTTTTAAACGGTTTGCAGAAATGTATAACATTATTCCTCACTATGCAGATATGATGCAGACAGCATGCAGCAGACTTATTTTGACCTCAACATCTGTTTATACAATGTATCTGTACTGGGGCAAGACAACCTTTGCTCAAACACATGGGTACAGGACCTTTAAATACGTTGTGGTGGCTAGGTTATTAACGTTCTAAGTGGGTGTTTTGGTTCTCAAGACGATAATCAAATCAAAAAGCAGAATGGCCTTGCATGAGTCTATCATTTGGGTTGCCAGTTCCAACAACTATATCCAGTTGGTTTAAACCTTAAAGGGCTCTGATCTGAATCTTCACTACCTAAACCCCAGCACCTGAGACCAACTATTAATCTTTTCATTAATAAAAATATAAAATACTTAGAGACTGTATTGGACACATTCAGCACAACCAAGACCAACACACTAAAAACCAAAAAATTTATGGTTGTGTTGTTTTGATGCAAATTCTTACGTCACGCTTCACTTCCTGTTTCCAACAGACAGCTGCCGAGGCCGACCAGAGCGCCCCCCAAATAAGCCCCAGCGCCCAGGGAGAGCGGGCAAACAGCTGCCCCCTCCACCCAGACCCAAGCACCCGGACAATGATGAGGTGCAGACACACACTGTAAAAAAAAAAAAAAAAAATCAGTATCTACATGGGAAAATTCACACTTGACTAGATGCCTGGAATTAGGAATTCTTGGTAACACTTTATATTAACTAGACTTTTAATACCCTTAATAAAGCTTGAATAATTCAGGCTTAGTTACTACTTAATTCATTTGTACATTGTAAATTAAGTCTTTGTTCATGCTGTATTAAGACTTAACTAATTATTGTAATTAAGCTTAGTAGTTATTATAAAGTGGCACCAAATTCATAGTAGTCTTAATAACTAAGATGTAATCCTACTAATCCAAAAACGTTAATCAATACATTGCCTTAAAAAGAACAGGAAAGAGGAAGTTGTTAATATAATCTTATTAATTCTTACAACATGCTATTTTAACATGTAGCTATTGCAGTTATGGAAAGATGCAGTTATGTAGTTTTGTGTGTCTATGGACTATGTTCCAACATATTTTGACCACTTCCTCTTTTATAACAGACAGACACAACTGACGGTTACATATTTCACATGACAAAATTTCAGGCAAAGGGCATCTAAAGGTGTACTGTGTAACTTTTCCAGTGCGGGGCCTGCCATCTGCTTGTCTCCATGGAGATGATATTGAATATTCCACTGTATGGTATTAAACCTATCTCCATGTGGAGATGTGGAGAGGCAACCCTGCTAACAGTAGCGCATGTTTTTAAGATATTTTTGAGCAATAAAAACACCTGTAATTGGCTACATGCAATATGCATAACTTTAATGCCATACTGTGGAATATTCTAGGCAAGCTAATTAGGCTGTAACATGACTAGTACATGTTTCACCCAAATTTCACTCTGTCTTGCACAAGAGTGGGTCAAATAATCTTTAAAAACATTTTGTAATGACAGGAGGACTACATAGACCCAGATGGCAACAATGATGATGACGACAACTACATCGAACCAGATGATAATCCACCTCACAGTAAGAAACATGATACCTTTTTAATATACAGTAAATATATAATGTGATTACAAGAAAAAAAATTATTATATAAAACTTACTCTTTCTTTCAGGAGGCAGAGCAGTGAGAATTCTACCCAGAGTCTCCCCACAGCGCCGCTCTAGTCCTGGTGAGATATGCACAAGTCTGTTCAAATAAAATCCTTATACAATGTTGTAGTAAATTGCAGACGTGTGCAGTAGTAGTACTAGGTGGGTAGTTACATTTATTCAACAACATTTCCTTGAATAATTAATTTTTGGGTGCAGGTTTTAGTCTATGAATAACCGCTCCTTCAGATATAATTTTGTTTTTCACATTTTCGTGGTCTTTGAAGATACATAGATACATTTTTGTACAATATTTAAAGTTTTGTCCTTCTAATTGCATTAACTCAAAATTATAAACCAGATGTTATGTCCAGACCATTACTCTTACTTAGTATTTTCTTGGACCAATACTTACTTCTTCTTGAGTTGTATTATTTTGAAGTAATGCTACTCTTAATTGGGTACAATATTTAGCTACTCTATCCACCTGGTCAGTTAGTATGGAACAAAATTATATTCTCTAAGTCCTGTTATGAATGACACAAACCAGATGAATGTACTGGCCCACTGAGCAGTGTAATAGTTGAAATGAGGCTTAAAACAATAGCTCAAGTTAAAGTAGTCCCAAAAATAGTCAGTTTTACAAACACTGTACCTTTAAAGAAGTAGTGTGTAACTTTTTGGTGACCTCTTGTGGTGGCACTGTCAATTGCCAAGTTTGCAGAATAGATTTTGTGGTTGTTTTAAAGCTCTGATATACCCTTCACTGCAAAAGCTGTCAGTTATGCAGATTAGCCAATTCAACATGCTAGTAAGTAATCCAAGCATTCTGTGCACAATTAAATAATGAGACAGCATTGCAGAGGGGTAAATATCCTATGAAGCCATAATTAAAAAAACAGACCTAACTATTACCTTGTTTTTCAGACTGTTATGAAGTCCCAGACACTGAGGTAACTGTAACTTACAATATTTTCTTACTCAATAAAACAAGTAGTACAGATTAGTTAAAATATGTTTGATACTTGATGCAGGTGAAGCCCCAGCCTCCTCCAGTTGTAAACAGGTAAGATTACATTGTGTTCATTTAAAAAAAAATAAGCCAGTTAATACATTTATTTTTTTCTGATAGACTCCAGTGTCCAAAACCCTCACAACCACATCCTTTACCTCCCACACCAAGCCCAAGGTAATATATTTACAGAGATTTTATATTTTATTATTATTAAATATTTACCTCATTGACTTTATTTCTCTTTTCAGGCTACCTCCAAGATCTGCTACTCCTGTAAGTAAAGAAAAATTGTATTGATTTCCTACCATTTAATGTTCAGCGGCAAAATGAGTAGCGTTTTGGATCTTGTGGGGAAGCAACATGGCATATTGCTGTTGGAACTCCTCATAGAAAGATGGTTACAGGTTCAATTCTCCATTCTGTCTTTCTGAGTCTGCATGTTCTCCTTATGTCTGGAAGGAAGCCTCTTAGGTTTCACCCTTCAGTCTAAAAACACGTAAAATACAAATGCAATCATAGGTACTCCTGACCAAGAGCCTGTCTCTGATCACGGAGTCATTTCCTGGCATTGAAAGATGGCTCAGATGCAGATAACAATAGAAAAGAGTTTCCCATAAATTCTGGGAAGACTATGGTTGCACAAGATTTGAATCATTTCGGCTTATACAATTTATATAAATGTTGCGTTTTGACTATATTTAATATAAAAGCAGTCCTTTAAATGTTTATGATAAGACAATGGGCAACAAAGTGTGATTTTGTGATGCCAATGTATAGTCCAGGTTATTTTTACACTATGGAGGGCCACCAGTCTCCTCTATCAATGGGAAACACTGACCAAATTGCATGTCTTTGCTGAGTTACAAATACATTTGCAATTGGCATATTTAACATCACTTCATACATCACTTCTGTTACAGCTGGGTAACAACATTTTTTCTTTACAAAAGAAAAATAGCTTCATGAAAAGAAAGGTGAACTTGGCTATAGGGCAATACAACAAACGAATGTTCCAGTTCCAGCTCTAATTATCTGTACCACTGGCCGTGTGGACCAGTATTTGAAATGGTTTAGCTATATGTAGTATACACTTTAGTAACACATTTATGAACAGTAAAAATGCCTAATGACCTTTGTACAACGCCATCAGCTCGCAGGGAAAAGCTAAAGGGAGTTAGCATGTAGGCTAGCGCCAGTTAGCATAAACGTTGGAATAAACAGAACGATCTAAAAATGCAACTTGGATGAATAAAACATTGTCTTACAGTTAAATGCGTTTCTTATATTGTAAATTATCGAATGCTTTGTTGAGGAGTAATAACTTAACTGTACTGACTGAAGTTTCCTTTCACTGCACATGCGCCATTACTACGACATCTACTGGCCTTACATGGTATTACATCTGTAAATGAACAGTCAAATCCACTGATGCCACACCATAGACTGTATAATGTATACAGCCACACATGAACCAAAATATAAACAGAAGAGCATTACAAAATTAGATGTTGTCGGGGGTGCTTTTTTACTGCAAACTTGTCCAGGGTCCCACACCAGTACACAAAAAAGAATATTCATTTATTTTTTAATTTGTCTCAATCCAGGAGCCAACAGGGGACGATGAATACGAAGTGTGTGATGCAAACGACAGTAAGTTTTATGCATTTTTTATTATCGTATTTATTTATTCATTTATTTATTTATTTATGAGCAGATTTTGTCTATTTGTTTTTTTTCTAGGTATTCTACTGATATTTGAATTGTGTCAAAGAATACCGTACACACTATCAAAATATTACTCAAACAGCCTACTCAAAATCATTATCTGCATCATCATGGATTTATATCAGGATATTGATTTATTCTCACTGTTGTGTACAAGTACCTGCCTTTTAAGGTGCACTATGTAACCTTTCTAGTGGAGACTTGCTTGTCTCCATGGAGCTTTGCCTAAGATGTTTCACAGCATGGTAGTATCATCTTGCATTTATTCATTCCATGCCAGGTTGTATTATGGCTAAAGAAATGCCTTGCATGCAACAGCTGCTTGTCTGGAGATAGATAAGTTTAATGCTCCATTGTGGAACATTCCAGGACAAGCAATAACATGGAGACAAGCCGGTGATGTACCCTCCACCAGAAAAGTTACATTGTGTAGTTTTAACAAATAAATTTCACTACTATAAAATAATTTAAGTTTAATATATAGCAATTCATTATTTAATTTTTAATTCCAGAGAGCAGCAGCGATAAACTCAGAGAATCCCGTCCTCTTCCTCATCCCAAACCACTGCCCAGAGAGTGAGGCACATTTGAACTATGCCATGTTCACTTTGATGGTTTAATATGATTCTGTCGCTCATGTATTTTTATTTTTATTTTAATCTCAGGAGGTCACCAAAGCCGCTCATGAAACCAGTAAGTCAGTTTTCTTCCACAAATTTATCTACTTAAGATCAGATATTGGATCAAAAGCAGCTTGTTTGAACTGCACATCCCATTTCACATTTTACAACTGCAAATAATTCAGTAGTTCATAAGGACTTGCCCTCTGCTTGTTGATTAAGCATAACGTTAAATGTTATGATTTGGTTCTGATTTGATCCCAGTTTAGTCCTGATGTAGTTTGGTCCTGTCTTAGTACTGGTCTAGTCCAGGTTTAGTTTCGGATTTAGTCCCAGTTTTGATGTGGTGTGTGTCAAAATGTGAAAGCAACCCTATAGATTCCAATTTCAAATATAATAAATAAAAAGTCCAAAAGCCTGCAACCTAATATTTTCTGCCACTACGTTTCTTGCCAGACATAGCTGTTGCAGTAATCCAGATTAAGAGCTACTTTGGACTGGTTTAATTCTTGATAATCCAATTTCAGTTTAGTGCCAATTCACAGTCTTTTGTGCTGCAATTTTGAGGACGTTTTTCTTCCTAATACTTATTGGTTAAGACACTTGATGACCGTTTTTAATAGTTTTTCTTATCTTGAGTTGAGTTGTAGAATTGTTGTCAGTCCTCATCAATAAGCAGAAAAAATGACATCTTTCAACTTTTTGCCTTTTTTGCAGAAACTACCCGCCAAACCGTCATTCCGAGAGTTTGAGAGTAAGATATAAAGTTTTAAATCTTGTATGTGATCATATCAACTTAACTTATACAGTAATATGCCATTTGTGTATAATTTAGACCGAACTTTGCCAGTAACACCAAGTGAACCAGCACCACATCCTTCAAAAGCCTTCTCCCTGGACCTAAAACGACCGAAGTAACAAAACCAATATGTTATTAATACATAAGCAATTAAAGTCGCACTTGCCTGTAATGTTCCACAGTCTGGCATTAAACCTATCTATCTTGCCTTTAACCAATTACAGGATTTTTTGTTGCTAAAAAATACCTAGAAAAACATGCTTTTTTTTCTCCAAGCAGAGTTATCTCTCCGTAGATCTGACCTGTAATATGTTCTAGTGGCATCACAACCTCGTCTCTATAGAGAAATATGAAACATTGCAGGCAAATCAATCTCCACTTGAAAACTGATATCGTGCACCTTAAAATAAGCTTAATGTTTTGTTCATTTGCAGGATTCCTATTCCACATTTCCTGTCTCACAGTAAGTAATAAGACACATTTAACTTTGAAATTTGTTCTAAAGATCCCATATCATTCATATTAACGCATCTAACTGTTGTTTCCTGCCATCTTAATCTTTATAATGGTGAATATATGTAAATTGCTGAATTCTAGGACAAACTGACCAGCATGATGATCCAGACAAAGGCTGTGAGGAAGAAAATAAGGTAATCCTCCCATAATGAAGAGATCACATCTATGAATCATGAGTTGCTTTATTCAAACTATTGTACTTCTATGAGTGAACCTTAGCAGCTATAAAAAAAAAACAATATTACAATTTGTGACTACTATAGGCACCAAAAGAAAGTCTGTATGCTGATGGCAAAAAACAGTGTGCTAAGATTTCATTAATTTACCCCTTGTCATCAAGTTTTTATGTCCTATTTTCATTATTTTACATGTTAAGTTTTATTGTAAAGTGACAGTCTTTGTGTGTGTTTTTTGGCTACCTCAGCTTAAAAATGACTTCTGCTGAAATCCTTGTCCTTGTTTTAATATTTTCCAGGAAGCAGAACTGCATAGTAAGCCATGGTTTGCTGATTCCTGCGATCGCAAGACAGCTGATGACGCCCTGGTCCAAGCCAATCAGGTAAGATTATTATTGTTTGCGTTCATACATCGATCACATTATGAGCACTTGCCTAATATGCGCCTGCAGTAAAGCAAACTGTTAATAATGTCTCCAGTTCACTATTAGAACTGAATCAGGACTAAACCAGGTTTAACCCAGGACGAAATTAGGTCTAACACAAGACTAAGCCAAGTTCTAAGCACCTCTGATAGAGACTGATTACTGCCAATAAAGAACTTTCCACAAAAGCTGCACATTCACTATACTCAATGGTAGTAAGATATTTCTGTAGCCACAGTTGCCCTGGGGTAGACTGACAGAAATGTGGCTACCTAGAGCCTTACCAAGCCTCACATATCACTCACACACACATCACATACATGCATGGAAAGTGGCTGAATTGCCTTGCGCGAGGACACAAAAACAGTACTGGTCCAAACAAGGAAGGCCATATGGTTATTCATTGCACTTCAAGTCTTTGCTAATAATTTAATCTGATAGAAGTATATGTTTAATGTTTAATTGTGTCTGAAAATTGCCTTATGTTTCCTTTTTTTTTTAGGACGGAGCATTTTTGGTGAGAAAGAGTTCGGGTCACGATGCACAGCAGCCCTACACTTTAGTGGTGCTATATAATGGAAGAGTGTACAACATCCCCATCCGTGTCTTACCCAACAGTCAGCAGTTCGCCCTGGGCCGGGAGAAGAGGGGAGAGGAGGTCAGTGCGGAGGTCACGGTGGTGCAGGCTAAATAAGGCTGTATTCTAGAAGCTTATATAAAGATACAGATAATACTCTGAGCTTGCGTAATACTACCACAGCTTAAAGAATCGTCCAATATCCGAGAAAAAAATGTTAATAAAAGTGAATTGTTGTTGTAGTTAAATTCAAAAGTAGTATTGAATAAATATAATTGACAAATACTTCTTATGGGAGTTGAGACATCTTGAGCTTGAGCATCTTGATGGCCACTTTTGATACCTTTATTACTGTTGAATAAATAAAAACATATTTGTCTAGAATATAATTATACTACATGTTTAAGTGAAATTCAAAAATATTTAAAGGTCCATCAAGGGTGCTGCTATGAGCTTGTCTCCATGGAGATGCTGTTGCTTTGCCAGGAATGTTCCCAAGTCTAGCACTGCATTTGCCGGTCTTGCATTTATTCAATTACAGGTCTTTGTATTGTTTGTATGTTTGTATTGCTCAAAGATACCTTAATAAACATGCATTCTTAGTATGGGTTCACACTCCACAGATCTGACTGGTCCCTTGGCCTCATGGCAACAGTTTCTTGTCTCCATACAGATAAAAAAAATGATTAAATATAAAATAATGCCATACTGTGGAACATTCTAGGCTAAGCAAAAACATCTTCCTGGAGACAGACAGTTGACGAACCCTCCAGCAAAAAGTGCGAGAGAGAGATATTGATATACATTCATTAGTATTGTTTTGTATTTATAATTTATTTGATCATTAAACTGAAGGAAATAAAAATACCTTAATGGCAAAACAAGGCATTCAAAACTAAGCAATGTGAATAATAAATGTTTGCTTCTACTTACATAGATAATTTCTGTTCCAGTATTTCAGCAGCTTGGCCCACATCATCGAGCACCATCAGAGGACTCCACTGGTTTTGATTGACAGCCAGAGCAACAGCAAAGACACCACCAGACTCTGCTTCCCTGTCAAACCATAGACACAGAACATGGGAGCACAAGCAGCTCATTTGTTTTTGGTGGTTTTCAACTGGTTTCATTTATAACTAATTGTATTTCTGAAGTTACATGTAATAGAGTATTGGTGGTTTTTAGATGCTATAATGTGATGTTGTCATACTCCGAGATGGGTTGGCCAGATTTTCTTATTTATTTCATTGCACTTTGCCCTGAAATATCCAAAATGTAAATGCACAAATGTTGAACCTGGTAATTTCTATGATTGACTAGACCCTTGAACTTACTGTATTACAGCAAAAACCTGCATTTTAAGAATATACCAGACCACCTCAACACAAAGTTATTCTACGTCCAACATGTTGAACTAACAAATGGGTTATATTTAAAAAAAAATACACACTGCTAAACTGGTATTCACAATTGTGAAAGAATAATTTGTCCTTTTTTACCATAAAGTTGCATAAATGATGTACAGTGAACATACTATAATGTTTTTGTTTAAATCTTTTGATATAAAGCAAAGGGAAAGTAGGAATGGTTAAAAGTACATATTTAAAGTTGCACTGTGTCACACTGTATATAAGGGTTTTCCACCTCATAGGAGTTACAGTAGTTTACAATGTGGTTAAATACATTGTGTTAGTACTTCCACCTCCAATATTGTTTTGTCTGGTATTTTTTCACAAAATAACATAAAGCGTATTTATTTTCAAGTATTTGACACCACCAAACCAAGTATTTGACACCACCAAACTAAGTATTTTTGGCAAGCGCCTGTAATCAAGTGCCTGTAATTGAACAAATGAAAGATAAATAAATTTATACCAGACAATCCTTCTTTGAACATGCATGAATGAGGGCATTAGACATCACCTATCTTCCATTTATAACTCCATCCTAGCTAGTATGCTAATAGGTGTTAGAGCCCCCATTAGGGACCTCAGTGATTATGCTAAGTGTGACTCAGGCATAGTTCACTCTGTAGCGTATAGGTGTGTTAGTTTTAGTGTAGTTAGCTCCTCCCCGCAGATATAAGGCAGTGTCCACCAGCAACCTGACCAGAACTGAAGAAGCGGCTTGGATGAGCAGCGAAACATGTTCACTGCAACAAATTTTTGTCCAGTTAACAGATTTGAATTTTTCTTTTACTATGAATCATACGTGGACGACTGAGGGATTACACAGACATTTACACCATACTGTGGAACATGGGCAAAGTGATAACATTTTCATGAGACAAGCAGGTGGGGTTGTCAAAGTACGAAAATCAGATACTAATCGATACTAAAACAAATATCGAAACTAGATACTCATTTGAGCAGGTATTGATACTAAAAAGGTCACATTCACAGGACAGAAATGAACCTTTCCTGAATAGCTTTAGAATGATCTTGAGCTGTATCAGAACAAGTATAAGACCACAGACTAGTATACACCCATGGACCCCTATGGAACCTACTTGGACAACTGAGGGATTACACAGATATAAGAAAACACGGTAATATAAGAGACAGTACTATTATTTAATGTTGAAATCACTAACTATTGTCTAAAGCAGCATTGTTTTTTATTATTATCGGATTCAGTATTGAGTATCGAATCTGTTGAGTGTCTTTTACTATCATCGTGGTATCAGTCTATTCCTTAGTATCGAAATCGAATTTTAAATTTTAGTATCGTGACAACACTACAAGCAGGTGACGGATCTTCCAGAAAAAGTTACATGATGCAGCTTTAAGCCAATATAGATTCACATCCCAAATGTTATTTTACCCATCTTTTTATTGAGATGCTTCAGGTGAACAGTTGAAATAATGTAAGGAATGACACGGTATCAAAACTAAACAGACATATGATGTACAGTTTGTTTAAAATAAAATTATTTTCTAGATCAAGTCTGTCCAATTTCAGTCAAAACCCAAATTGTAATGCGTTTTGTTGCATATCACAAACCTATAGGCACTTAGTGGGAATTCTCAGGTAATACTTTATACAGTACCTCTATTGCTACTTCTATACAATTATAAATCATTTAATCTCAAAATATAAGTAGGAAATTACAGAAAAATACAATCTATTTACAAAATTACAAGCTATGTTTCCCTTGTGTTGAATACTGAGGGGAGAGTGGCCAAAGTTCGCCATAGAAAGATATTTGATTGTCAAGGCTTGGAAAAAGAAAAGTTAATAATTATGAAAATATGCATCCAGGTTTCATAGTGCAATTAAAAGATAAGATTTTAATTTCAAGTCAAAGGCGAGGAGACGCTTTGAGAGAAAATGGTCAAATTAACTTGAAATTTTGACGTTTTAAATGAAAGATTTCAGAGGTTTCATTTAAGAATGGCTTCACATAGAGATTAAAGCACTATTAAAGGATTTTTAAGCAAAGCTGTGTGCAGCATCAGGCGTAGATGTTATTACTGTGTATTTAAAGAAGACATCTTGTGCTTTTGTCTGCTACATAGTTATATTCTATGACACTTGTGGATCATTGTTATATTTTGGGCATTTTAAATCGCATTATTGATCTGAAATAACTTAAAAGAAACATGCTCGCTGATTTCTGGGTTCGAAAATTATGGTGACCAATGAGGTATTAGGAGCCGATTTGCACATGCTGTCGGCCCCTCCTGTGGATAGCTGCAGATCACACTAGCGAGTAGCAGATTTTTTTCCATTTGTACCAGAATGACTACGCACTGCTGCCGAACCCTATATGTATTTGCAATTAAGAAAATAAAATTGGAGAACAAAGTAAGTACAGAGCAGTGGGTGTGTACCGTGGCCGTGAAAATGGGGTTCATGGGAGCAACGACGTCTTAAATACAGGAGAATAAAGATTCCTCAAACGTGCACGAATGGCTCTAAATACAACTTCGAGAGAGTAAATTACAAGGGAAACAATTATAGAATGGTTAAAAGCTCTGAAAAGTCAATTTTGCACAAGATGTCTCCTCTAAGTACTTCCCTCACCCCAGACACCACTTCTAGCTTCCATGTCTACATCAAAATCCCAATATAAAAGAACAAATCAGATGGTATAAATAGGCCTGTCACGATAATTACTATATAGACTAATCGATATATATATATTTTGGGCCTCAATAGATTTGGGGTACTTTTTGTTGTAATACAATAAGATTTGAGCTGAGGAGGGGTGAATTAGCCCCTTTTATGGCTAATTATTGGTACATTCTGCTATTTATTTGTTGCGGCTCATGTTTTTAATGAAAAAATCTATTTAAAAAAGCTTTATTTGGATTATCTTGCATTATTTAAATCTTATTTAGTGGCATGAAGTAGTTTCAATATTATCGTTTATTGCAGTATATCTCTGTAGCAATATATCGTGCTTCAAAGTTTGTTATCGTGACAGGCCTAGGTATAAATAAAAGAATACAGAAAGCAGGATACATTTTAACATGATAAGGAAACAAAGGGTTAACTCATAAATAAAAACAGCTTATTGTCCATCTCTTACACAGTTTTGGTTAAGTAACTTCTGGGCACCCACACAAGTATAAATATGTTACGCTAGCTCACTGCGTAGCCTACCCGTACTGCCTCCTCCGATTTATATGGCAAAATTCTGTACATTTAACAGTGTCTTATAAAATATCATAACAACAGTGTACGTTCCAATTAAATAAAGCTATAATATGTAGTCAAAAATACAAAGGACTAAATTAATTCCACCAGTTGTGTGTGGCTTTACAAATAATTATATTAAATGATCAAACTATCCCAGATTGTTGATATAGGGAGCTTAGGGTCCTGAGAATGGAAACAGTCCAGGTAAGTTTGATTTAAGACTTAAAAAAAAACCAAGTCGCTCCATTGAGTTGTATTGCAAAAGTCCTCTTCCAGATATTTCCCAGTGTTGTGACATTGAAGGTTTATAAAGGTGCACTATGTAAATTTTCTGGTGGGGGTTCTCCATGGAGACGTTACTGCTTTGCCTGAACTGTTCCACAGTAAACTTATCTACAGTCAAAAGTAGGCGGTGCTATACCAGGCCAAGTTGTTCCAGGTCAGATCTGTGGAGAGGGGACCTTGTTCACAGTAGAATGCACGCTTTTCAATGTATTTTTGAACAATAAAAACACCTGTACTTCGATAAACAAAATTATATAGGTTTAATGCCATCCTTTGGAACATTCCAGGCAAAGCAATAAAATCACAGGTAGCAGATTCCCCCAAAAGAAAAGTTACGTAGTGTATCTTTAAGTCTAGGGGTGGGCGATATGGCAAACATGTATAAACCAATTCATATCACACATTTATAGGTTTTATATTGCCTTAAAAGCTTCGTCACAAAGCGAAAACAACTGATTTTATATAGTCTTATCGCCCATCTCTAAAGATACATATGGATGGGTAATACATTCCCAACAGTTGGACCAGTCCTTGTTTGGAAAAGCAGATAGGAGCAATGACATAAATTGAAATTTATAAAGATTGCAACTGTGCCCATTGTGCTTTGTCAATGTGGATTTGAACCCAGTTGTTTAGGCATGTTTTTACAAGTTGTTTATTGTTGAATAGCCGAAACATACCGTTTAGGTAATATGATATAGAAAATTTTAAATAAAGTAAATTGTAAACTTTTCAAAAAAAGAAAGACATTTTTGAGTTATTCTTAAAAAAATCTGTCACAATAAAACATAAAAAAAAAATTGCACCGTCATGTCTGAAAAATGTCTTTACAGTTCATTATTTTTATCAAGTAACTGCATCTGTCTGCTTCACCAAAACTAAATAAAATCCTTTACTATTGAAAATACATTACACGCCACACGTTTTAGACTTAATTTGACCAAACACAGTACTGTCCCTTTAAGAGTTTTCACAGTTTGGACTCTTCCACTCCATCAGGTGGCGCTGTCTGTGAACGAGCCACGCTTCTCGACTTCCAAACGCTCTGCCACAAAACCAACAACGAAACGTTTTCTCTTCTTCACCGGCGCAAACCAGAGACATTTCGTCATCCACTACTTCAAACTTTTTCTTACTCAACCTTCGTAGTTTTAATTTCAACAAAAACCTCTCGCGAACAAGGTTTTTCTGCTCAGTATTGTCCCTTTGTACGTTTACCGAGGCTCCACTGATGTCAGCTAGCGCGTTTATTGTCTGTTTTGATAGTACAACTTTATGGACTTCTCCTTTGTATCTGTTCACAACTTCCATGATTTTGGATACTTCGGGAATATCAACGTCCGGATGATTTAGCACCACGACTGGTTGTTCTCCTGCTGGTCGCTTCACGAGCTGGTTGGGGTTGATGGCGACGAGATGTAGGGTCCGCTCTGTGTTTTTAGGAATGGGGGTCCAGGAAGCAGAGGGTGAGGGGGACGGGGAAGGGTCTGGACAGGAGGTAACGGGGGACTCGGAGAGGTTTGTGTCTGTGGGTGGAGGAGGGAGAGCTGGTTGAGAAGATTCACCTATAAGAAAGAACAGGGTTTTGAATAAAAAGATTAAGCAGAAAAGCAAATACATCTTTGCTTACATTCCATTGTGTTTAAAAATGTTAAACACCAAGTCATTTGATATGTTAAAATAGGGCTTGGCAATTAATTGAAAGTTTGAGAGATCGAGAGTCAGTCATGTCTAATCGTCAATGATATGGTTGGGGTTTTTGAATTGAGACGGCCACAGTCAATCCTCTGTCAGTAAATGCATGTGTTTTAGAGCAGAGTTCAGCCTTTGAAGGAAGAATTTTGATAATTGTTTTGTGTTAAATAACACAAATTAAAAGCCTGGATTGTTTTTGTTTGTGATTTTTTTTCCATATAGCCCAGCCCTATGTTCACATTATTTATCAAATGTGTAAGGCTGTAGTCCTTTAGTTTTTTAGTCAATTAATATGGCAATGTTGGCTTTTTTATTGTTGAGTAATTATTTGAGTTGGATTACAACAATTTATGCACAATAGCAGAAAGGAGTATTAGCTAGAGTTTTGGGAGTGACTGGACTGTTTAATCTGCCTTTACAGTTATGAAGATACTAGCAATTCTTTGTAAACAAAGGTTTTTTTGAGAGATTTTGCCAGTGCTACGCAAAACCTCCTTTTAGTCAATTAATCAATGCACAAAACATGTCTTTAGTAGACCAAGAATTTCCTCTGTCGTCTACAGTGCTATAAATCTGGCAGTGGCCTATAGTCAGAGAGCTCACACATATGCTTTAAAAACATCATACAGCTTTTAATACCCAAAATCAGTGTTTCTCAAGCTTTTCACTATGTACCTAGTACTTTTAAAAACAGGACTAAACTAGGTCTAAAGTAGGACTTTATGACTACTAAATACAATTACACTGCATTAATGTGGCAAAAAGGAAAATGGGGGGAAAACTGATATTCTATAGTTACAATATATAATAATATTCGAAAAGGTAGAGCACTCAGAAGAATGTCTATCATTATTTAAGTTATTCCTATAATAATTTGGATTTTAATTTTTGCCACAGTAGACATAATGTCACACAATGTTATTAAAAAATCCAAATTGAGAATCTAATTTTAGATTGGTAGAAACACCATCATTCGTATTGTATTTGAGTGCAAAGTGCAAATGTGTTTGATTTTAGGGCTGGGTCACATAAACACTACACAATTAAATTCACTTCTTCTATTACACCATATAAAAACTGTAATTAGCTCTTACTTTGAGGAGTAATGACAGACTCCAACAGAGGAGACGCCTTCATGAAACAATCAAGGCGAGTTTTTAGGCCATCCAATCCGCCAACATCTGCACAAACTTCACTTTTCTCATGGCTCGTCTCCTTCATCCCATTCACCAAAACACTGGCTGCTTCTTCCGCCGAACATCCGCCATCTTGAATCTCTTTTTGTTTTTCTGCCATATTTGTAGTCCCACAATCTCTAGCCTCCTGCTTGTCTTTTATTGTCCCATCTCCTTTGCATACACTGGTTTTAACATTGGTTTTAGTACACGTCTTAAACTCATCTATGGTTGAATTACATTTCACTGGCGCCAATGCAGTTTGTGTGACCCATTGTTTTCCTTTTTTGGGATTTTTCCTTAAAACTATTTTCAAAGCCAGCCCTGTTTTAAGTTTGTCCGCATTTTTTGCCTTTTTCTTTGTATTTCGCCAGCGCATATTTTTTCGTTTCTTTTTTGGGAGCGCTTTACGGACCGCTTTCCTCTCCTCCACTTTCAGTTCATTCGTAATAGCTCCATCTTGGATCCCCTCTTCACCGCTTCGTTCACTTAAGTCCATTTTTAGTCTTTGATTCTCCCTATTTTCTTCCATTTGAGGGCTTTCTGTTGATTCTGCCATAGTCACATCACTACTTAGCTTAGTTTCTTGATTTTGTAAACAATCACTCAAGCTAGCATCACTAACAATTTTTCCACACGAGTCCGTGTTAGCATTCTCAACTTCCTTTTCAGTCATCAATTTTAATCTTTTGGCAAAACTGGCGCCATTTTGATTCATTTTATTTTTTACTGTCAGAACATCTTGGCTGCTATCCGGAAAGACGGAAGCTATCCCATTTTCCAATTTAGACTGAAGATTCATCTCTTGCGGGACATTCGATAGCACATTTTTCAGTGCTTTGCTCCACTTTTGTTTTCCGGATTTCATTAAAAACTGTTGCGTTTCTTCTAGCGTTGTTTGTGCGTCCGATAAGTGACAATACTTATCCAGAAACTCCCGTCCTGGAAGTGAGAGGCAGTCTTGTGTCAACCAGCTTATGTCTTTAACCGCACTTCTTGTCATTCTGGGCTTCGTTTTTGTCTCATTCATTGGAAAAACGTCCTTATTTTTCTGACTACAACTCACGCCTCCGTGTACAGTCTTCAAATGCTTTGTAAGAATGACTTTTTGCGATGCTTCGTAGCCACAATATTGACAAATGTAAGATCTTTTGCTAATGGTTTGGTCATTTTTCCTGTCCAAACCTAGATTATGAAGTAGTACATGTTCTAAAAATTCCTTATCATTCGACGTTGAGAATGTCTTACAAACATCACACAAGTATTTACCATTTTGTGTGTGAACTAATGTCAAATGTGCGCTAAACTCCGCCCACGTGCGTTGTACATTGTCCTTACAGAGACTGCAACAGGAAAACGTATCTTTGTGGCTTAAAACGTGAACTTGCAAATAGGAGAATTCATGTGTGGTGAATTTACACATATGACATGAAAACACGGGAGGGCATCCTTTGTGCGTTTCCTCAAAATGCTTCGACAAGTCTTTGGGAGCGTGTTCGATATTGTCCATGCATTGCGAGCATTTAAACCTGAGCATATTTTTTCCACTGTTAATTGTCCTCTGCGGAGCTTCCTGGCTTCGTAATTTCTTTGAAGAAGGCCATATTGTGCTAGCCTGCTTCTCTGCGGCTACTATCTTCTTTGGTCCGGGCTTATCAGGGGTTTGCATAGCAGGGGGCTGTAGCGCGGCCTTCCTGAGGTGGAGACGTTTCAGCCAATCTCTGTTCTTGTTGTGGCCGCGGCGTTTGCCGTTATCTGCCGTGGAGGTGGCAGTGCAAACGTCCACTGTATCCATGACTCGTGAGGGAACCTGTAACAATATAGCATAAAGATAAGATTTAGAGACGAGATAATGCAAATGTATAGAGACAATACAATTGAACAATTATAGAGGTTTCTGATCTATTGTTTTCCTTACATTTTCAAGAATTATAACTAGTTAAGCTGTTAAGTTTTTTTTTTTTTAATGTAAGAAAATTAAGCCTACATTTTCATTCTGTGATCTATTTTATTGCTACAATTTCTTAAAGGGCCTGTAACCATTTTTTTCCCCAAGTATTTGAAGAAAGTGTGTCTTGCCCCAGTACAGAGATATTGTATTAGCAGCTCTTGAGGCCAAAATACGTCTGCTGTGTCCTGTCTGCATCCAATTATGAAGTGTTTGTCCAATAATCAAGAAGTGTATAGTTGTTGTTAGCATAATTGTGACAGCAAAACTCCGCTCTGTGATCTAAAAGTTATGCAAAGCGCTTATAATCTCATTGCAGTGAATAATTAGGATGCTTGGAATGCACAAGGTACGTGAGGAATAACTTTGGACCACTGCAAACCATTTAAAATGAACTAGTCCCGTTTCATTTTTAAAGACAGTAAAAATCAGGCACAGTCCCTTTAAACTTTTCTGTTGCAACTTGCATCATGGCAGTTTTACCACTGTGAGATGTAAAAGTCTTATCTTGCAGTTGAAGTAGTAGTAGTAGTAAACTATCAACAATCTATGCATAGCTTTTTTGCCTCTCATTAGGTTACTTCTCAGCAGTAGTTTTAGTAGTAGAAGTAGTAATAATTTGAATTTGCTGAGAGCTATATTTGTCAAACACATACAGAGGTAGTGCCAATAAATTGTGAAAGACAACATCACATGCAAATGGTTGACAGAACTAGAATTTAAAACATTTTAAACACAAATTACCAGTGCTGCTACTAATTATGTTTTGGCCATTACATAAAGATAATAATGGGAAATGACCATAACGCACGTTTAGGCTTAGATCTACAGATAATACATTACAGCAGTATTTAGATGCATGTAAATAACAGCAGCAAGTGTTCTGTAAGGTTCCATTTTTAAAGTCAAATATTTTCAGAACACAGTTATAGTAAGTTGTTTTGTGTCTGCACAAATTTAAGCCATAGGACAGTGCAAATTATAATTTTACATTAACTTCACTAACATCATTGTGCTAGTATTTGAATGGGAAATTATATAAACTACTATCCACTACTACTACTACTACTACTACTACTACTACTATTACTACTACTACTACCAACAGGAACATATTTTGGTCACCCTATGGGACCTATGGAGAGCTGCTTCTCACACCTGCAACAGTTGACACTCTCATGCCAGCTATGTGTTAACAAATGGTCAAAGAAAAGTGTGAACAGCAAGTTGGGAGGCTAGAAGTAAAAATTTTGCATCATTGCGTAATCATTGACTTAATATGAAAATTGAATGTTTGAAAACTACACCTAAATCCGACTTTTTTTTCCCCATTGATGGTCACTATAAGAAACAACTAACAAACATCGCTTAGTTTGAGCATTCTGAGTTGTCAAGGACTTTCACAAACAAAAAGCACTGTTGTTGTGCACAAAAATAATGCATGAATTATTGCAATTTGTGCCAAGATAAATGCGTGTGACACTTTGAGTAGAACACGTTGCAAACACAATCCAGCCACGTTCATTGATAAAAGTTAGGTGACTTTTAGATCGTTATCTGCTGCCAGGTGAAGGCAAGTTGCAATCTCGCTCACCTGCTAGCAACTAACTTAGCACTTTTCCAGCAAAAACACACGATTGCAGCCTACGATAACTTAAGCATCAAAAAGTACACGAAATGACCGTTTAATCCGATTTTTTTGAAGAGATAACTCGTTGTATCGTGCAGCCATTATGCAGTTGACTTGACCACAACAAAGTGATGAGCCAAGCTTGCTTTGGTATCGAGCAACACGCACGCCTCACAAACGAATAAGTAACGAGAAATAACGCGAGATAACATAACGCCGTTTTCCTCGTTGTGTGAAAGTGCGCCGTGTTATTTAGCTGTCGAGTTGAACGGGGAGAAACGGCGTGAAATAGTGTTGCGTTTTGGACTCATTTGAATTAACGTGACGCACGAGCGCTTACAAAGACGACACAACTTAATCAAAAGCGTGGCGATAAAGTTACAGCAATGTCGACTAACCAACTTGCATCGAGTTATTACGACGGATAAAGCTGCACGAAGGCTGGACCGGTGGTTTAAAGCGTGTATAATGTGCATAGTGAAGTCGTTTTTTACCTTTCCTTTTGTAGAGCGCTTGACAGCTCAGCGAGAGGCGGCCATGTTGGTTTCATCCGGGGATTAGAGGCTGAGCTGCTTTAGCCTTTAGCCCAGAGACAGCGACCTGCCCCGGGCCAGACTCGAGCAGAAACACCGTTGAAAAGCCACCGCCACGAGCATAAAGATAGTGAAATAATATGGAAACAACGTGCACAGACGCGTTTGGAATGATTATAAGTGAATCTGAGGAGTGATTTTTTTGTGATTAAAGTATTAAATCAACTGGTAATTTCTGCCTCTTTTTTTCTTGAAAGACAAGAGCCTACAAAAAGGCACGCACTCTTGAATTAACTTGCGTTTACGGATCAGCAATAGGCCTATGCTAGACTGAATGTTGCATCAAAGGTGCACTATGTAACGTTCTACTATCTGCTTGTTTCCTTGAACATGTTATTGCTTCGCCTGGAATGTTCCACAGTATGGCATTAAACTCCTCTAGGCTCTATCATGGAGACAAGCAGACAAAGCCATCAGGCCAAGTTACAGGTCAGGTCTTTGGAGAGGCGATCCTGCTTGCAGTAAGAATGCTTTTTCAAGGTAGGCTATTTTTGAGCAAGAACCCATGATGGGAAAAATACAAGATAGACAGGTTTAATGCCATACTGTGGGGCATTCCAGGCAAAGCAATAACATCTCCATGGAGAGAAGCATCTACTTTGTCCATTTCTCATTCCAATCACTGTCTATCCTAAACAAGTTTACCCATAAGAATTCTCTGTTCAATCTACATTAATAGGCATTTAAAACACTATATTAGGCACTTTTTCATCAAATCCATTATAAGCCCCGTCTGCTCAAATTCACCTCAAAACGTGTGCTTAAACTTTTACTGAATGTGATGCTGTACAAAAAGTCTATTGCAAATTATCCCAGTGCTGGAAATCATATAGGAAACAGCTGAAGATCTGCCTTAAAGCTTATTTGCCTTTTATAATAATTGCCTCGTGTATAGACCTACTGTACATGATCCTCTTTTACTAGCACAGAAAATTATAGCCTGGCTGAATTACTGAACATATTTTAATAAAGAATATAAATTCTGCTGTCCAGAAATCATAGACCTCAGTAATGTAGGCTACATTTTTTAAATACTTAGATCCAGTGCACGCCTTAAACTAGAAAAAAACACATTTTTGACATTGTTCAGATTCCAGAGAAGCTTCATTTCTCTCAGCATTTTGTGATTGTTTAAGTGTTTAGCTTGAACCAAACACACACACTATATCTTTATGTTCTAAAAATGACAGAAGAAAATCCACAAATAGTTCAAGGATGTTATGTGCTGGAGTGGTAAACCAAATAAACAAGCTTGTGTGAGAGTGTTTTATTATGACATTAGCTACATGTTAATGACGGTTAAAGTGGATGATTTTGTGCACATTTTGGGTTGGTTCATCTCTGCTTTTTTCTGTGTAATTGTACATTGTCCAGATGAACTAATACTAAAAATCTGATTTATTTACTGTAAGAAGTTCAGTACAGCAGTAGCTCAGTGGTTGCAGCATTAGTTCCCAACAACCCAAAGGTATAAAGTGAGTGAATGGTGAGGGGCAATTGGCACACATTGGCAACCTCACTTATTCAGGGCAGCTGTGACTGCTACCAGCACCAAATGTGGCAAATAAATAATGCAATTAAGTGTATTTGAGAAATGTTATGGGTCTCTGCTCCCTGTTTATAGGCACCATTTTGAGCACTTTTCACATATTAAAAATATTGTTTACAGGGATGGGACAAGATCTCATACCACAAGATCTCCCGAGACAAAACTGCCACAAGATTCTGCACACATGAGAAAATTATCTTTTTTTCCCATGTACTTATATTTGGATTGGACAAAAAGGGTTAAGTGCGTTTGTTCAGAATCTATAGTTCCAAAAATGCTACAATGACAAACACAAATATTAAATAAATCAAAGTAAATCAAAATGGTGAGGCCAAAATTGTGAACTGAATCCCATAAAGTCAAAATCTCATCTTGTCTCGTTCTCGTGGATCCAATCTTGTTTCTGGTCTTGTCTTGTGGAAATTGTGTCTTGTCCCACCCCTAATTGCTTTGGCAATGGAGCTAATTTTTCATCATTGTGATACCATGGATAGGCTATATAGTATTTTAGCCATGCACCAGACCCACCACTGCTTTACATGAATAAGAACGAAAGAAACATTTTTAAAATGTCTTTGTTGATGTTCAGTTCAAGCTACTATTTTATTGAATAAATGAATGTTCCGTTTTATTTTTTTTATTTGATTTTTTTTTTTTTTACATTTTCCACATGCCCATCGTGATGTAAAAAAAAACTAAATACACTAACCCAGTGCCTACCAGATCTAAGTCAAGTATATAACAGGACTATTCCAGGTCTAATCTAGGGCTAAATCAGGTCTAAAAGTGGACTACATAATTAGGTCAATAGTTCAATAGTACAATAGTTCTAAACAAGAAATTATCCAAAGGAGGAGAAAAAAGTGGATAAAAACTCTAAATTAGGCAAGCCCACCAACTGAAAAGCAGAACGGAGCTCGCACCAGTGGTACATGTTCCACTAACCTAAATCCAGCTGGTCGAGCGTGGCTTGTAACTTGCTGCAGTGTAAGTACTAGGCCTTCATTTACCAAAATATCTATTAAAGTATAGTCTTAATTCAAAGTAAACGGAATAGTCAGTATAGAACAGTGTCTATTTTGATCCTGGGACAATAAGACAATGAGGATTAAGGTCATGCAGCCTGTTGGAGCGGCATGGCCTTTACAACGCTCCACAGCACAAGTTATATTTACACACAATACAGAGCCACTTCCCTTTGTTCAGATACAGATAAAAATAGACCTACAGCCACAGTGCCGCAAAAGTGATGTGTTTATAAACTAGGCTTTTATGGAAGACTGCAGTTTAAGTCCAAAGTCCAATTTTGTTATAAAGGCCCTGTACCTGATTTTTTTCCTACGTATTTGAGCGAAATTTGTCTTGCCCCAGTACAGATATACTGTATAAGCAGCTCTTGACGTCAATGTCCGCTACAAGCTGTCTGCATCAGATTAAATCATTATATTGTCAGATAATCAGGATGTGCATGTTTCCATTCCAGTTGTTGTTAGCTTCACCATTACAGCAAAAACTCTGAAAATTGTGAAAACGCATCGTGGTGAATAATTTGAATGCCCACAATGCATAAGGTATGTGAGGAATACCTTTGGACCACTGCAAACTGTTAAAAATGAACTAGTTCTGTCTTTCATGTTTTTAAGGCAGTAAAAATCAAGTACAGCACATTTAAGTTTTACAAGAAGGCTTTCCAAAGGCCAACACGAAAAATAATACATAAAATAGTCACTTTGATACAATTTACTTTTTGTCTGTCAGATAGATGTTGTGTTGTGCCTTTGAGAAAGATATTTCACCCGCCTGGGCCAGTATGAATGTGGTGTGTGAGTGATTGGTGGCGATAGCACACATTGGCAGTCTCAGATCTTCCAGTTTACCCCAGGGCAGCTGGGGCTGCTGATCAGTAGACCCAGCTGCATTCTGCTGTTTCAAGGGTGACACCTTCTGGCAACAGAATGCACAGTGGAACGCTACACTTCTTCATTTCATGAGAGAGATCTGGCTGCAGACCTGAACCCAAAGGAACCTCACAAGACTCCCCTCCATCCACAGGTCCTTAAAAGTAGACAAACAACAGCTATGCCAAAAGACCACCAAAGTCCACTGTTTCCTGGCAACTGTTTTCATCATAACATTCCAAAAATTTACATTGTTTTACAAGCCTAAGCCCTTTTCTTAACCTTAACCATTACACTCTTATGTCTAATCTTACCCAGACACAGGGCCTACGGCAACACATTCAAACTACATCTAATTTGCCTATGCTCTTTACACCCTTCCTTATGTAGGCCTCTGCTTTTTTTTTTTTTTTTTTGTGACAACACATTTTAAAATGCTAATTAACCTACGCAAGCAGAGTAGGACAGAGACAACACAAGTAATAGTTGTTAGTTAGTTATAGCTAGTTAATTTCAATGCTTTTGAAGTGCTTCACTTGAAACAATTTGTAATGAGCTTTATCATCTTCAATGACCTTTAATAAACAATGAACTAAGGCAGCAGTTGATAGAAAATGTAATTAAGTCATTTATAAAGTAAACAAATGAAAAGTGGTAAAGGACATGTGGGTGGAGGGGCATCCTGGTGGAGGTCTTTGGGGTAGGGTCCTCTGGGTGAAGGTCTGAAGCCAGACTCTGCTGGACTCTATTGGAGATTTCAATCCCCTCACACACAATTATACTGACAATAATGCATGAAATAATGATTTGATTTTAATATTTTGTGATAAGTAACATCAATAACACTTATATTGTACTAAATACATTATTTGCATATTACAAATGTTATTTTTTGTTTAATTATTAATTATTAAAACTGCATTTTTGATACACACAGCACTTCACACATATGTTATATGTTGCCACCATGTTTCTTGGATAAAGGAAAAAGAAATCACTCCATGCCTCAAGCAAACTGCATTTAATTCATCTATAAACATTCTTCGTAGGTCAGCTGACACAATTTGCACATCTGCTTAAATTACCCACTGTTCCATGTTGCTCATTTTCCTGCCGTTTCACATTTTAAGCTGTGGTTTGAGGTAATGAGCTGCACTTAGATGCAAAGCTTTTAAAGGCTGAACCATGGTCGCTGGTTTATCTTATTTAGGTCACTCTGCGGTTCACTGTCTGCTCGGCCATCTGACCCGATTCAACCAACTTGTTCACTGTTTCACATTGCATCGCTTATTACAGACTGAACTAAATCCTAAAGGAAAGGAACTGAACTCTTTTACACAGTCACACAACTTAAAAAAAAAAAAAAAAAAAAAGAACCCGTGGCAAATATGCATTGGTGGAAAGTAACTAATTACAAATACTCAGTAGTAGATGTTTTGGGTAATTGTACTGTACTAATTTGAGTAGATTTTTCTAACCTGTACTTGTACTTGAGTACAATTATACTTTTGAGTATAACTGAGTATAATTCTAGCCTTGTAATTATAATTTGTTACATTTAAAATCATATGAGTACTGAGTACAGCAGATGTCCCAAGTGTCCCAATCCACGTCTGTCTCACCTCTGTCTCTGCTTCTTTCTAAACTATTAGAAAGAAGCAAAACAGCTTTAAACTGTTTAATTTATATAAAATACCGATCTGAAATGCTGCTAAAAATCTGTTAAACTAGTACTCTGAATAGTATTTTTCATGTGTACGTTCACTTACAATTTTGGAAGCAGTACTTGTATTTGTAATTGAGTAAATTTTTAGCCATGTAACTGTACTTTTACTTTAGTACAGTAGAGCAGAGTAGAGTTTGGGAGTACTCTTTCTGCCACTGCAAATATGTTAATTTATAATTTGATTTTTAAGGTACAAAGATGGACAAAGTGGTTTGTGCGGAAAGCATCAAAATGAATATAACACAGATGCAGACATGCAATCCTAATATTCAAATTAATAATTACAAGGAATTAACATAAACATACAGAATTTCAGTACAAAAGTAGGGTTCAGATTACATTCCATTTCAAACATACCCTCATTCTTTTGAGTATTTGATTTTAATTTATGCAAATTCAACTTTAATCCTTAACATTTCTTAATCTGGTACAATCTGCTATATACTGATCAGGACCCTGACTCAGATCAGGAATCCTACGAACTAGAGTTGCCCAATCTACGTTGCCTCAGGTGTATGACAGCAAACCAAATTAACTTTTTTTTTTTTTTTTTTAAATCACAGGAAATTTAATAAAACATACTAACACTACTATACTTACAGGTTTTGCGGCAAAGACAATTTGAATGTGGTCGTTTAGTGTACTCTGAATTCTCTGTGCATGTAATTGTGTTAACCAGTATTATAAATTCATTGAATTCAGTCGTGTCATTCATGTATATTTTAAAAGGCTTTTCATGTTTTGACTGAGCTGTTGACACTAAAATGATCTCTTCTTTATTCCTTAGTGCACCAGTAGGGGGAGTCTCTAGTTTTTCTATGTACGAAAATTAGGAGTTGAAAAGTAGGCCTTAAATCTCAATAAAGCGTAATATTTTAGAACGCTGTAATCGCTTTTAAGTGGTAGCAGTCTGTTTCGTGTATGTGTACGGACTGTGCCACTTTTCTTTCGTTTTGATTGGCTGAACGCTGAGCTACTTCTCTTCAGCAAGGGGCAGTGAGGTGCGTTCATAACTTCAGGAAAAAAATAGACTACCTTTCTTCTAAAAAACCTCGTAACTTTCAGCACGCATTGATTTTCAAATAGGGTTAACTTTAAAGTGCATAACACAGGTCTTAGCATTCACCACTGCATTTTTGTACTTCTATTCGCAACTTTTTTCCACAAACTGCCACTGTAACTACGATAAATATTTACTACCAAACAAGTAAATAATACTTACAAAAATATTAAACGATGCACTGTAAGCTTTTTCCGCATTTTCTTCATAGGTTCACGTTATACTATTTATATCTAAAACTAAATTATAATAGTCTTAACTTGTTTTATTTTTCTTACGTTATCCTCAAACGTGCCGTATTCCGTTTCCGGTGCGCACGCGGAGGCAGCGGCTGGAGGTGCCGACTACAACAATGAACGTCAGCAGTAGCAACGTGCGTCCCCCGTGCGCTCGGTACTTGGGTTGAAGTTTATTCCCGAACAAACTGACCGCTACATTCACTATATGTGCTCGTAGGGTGAGTGCCAAGCTTTGAAAGACTTGCACGAACATGTTACGATTAAACTTTGAGAAAATAAAATGAACGAGACTCGGCAAATCACGGTAAACACTGTAGATCTGTTACCCCAATTGTTACCCGAAGTCAAGAAAAGTTGAAATAACACATTAAAACTACTTATATTAGCTTTTCAGTTTTGATTCTGGGTACATTACTTACACGAACACGTGGAGAATTCGCAATGGGACGGATTGCAACAACTTTTTCACGTGGTTTTCGTTTTGCAGACAGAGGTGTCCGAGGCTCGGGGTTAAATGGAGCTGGAGGACCAATGGTGGAAGGGACAGCTGGCAGCGGACATCTACCAGGCGCTACGGTACAAAGTAAGTACTGGGGTAAAGGACGCACCATGATCTACTCGAGTATTGGAATATCTTATCAAATTATTAGTGGCCACATGGGTAGTATTTTTTTTTTAGTTTCTAGGATAGGAATGTATCAATTGACAGGATTCAGAAGTTTATTTGATCAGTTTGACAGTAGGTGTGTCATGATTGCAGTTTTTTACAATTATAGTGAGAAGAAACAACCCAAACGATAATTTATGATTATTTACACTACAACATTACCAAACAACAATGAAATAAGTGTGTTTCAGAATAGCTGTCTAAGGGTGCACAGCACTCACTAGGACTCTAGGCATGGTGTCTTAGTCGGCCATTTTTATTAGAAAACTCATTTTATTTGGATTATAAGGATTTATAAGGACCACAGCAGAGGGGAGATGGCATGGAGTGAGTTAACTGGAATTTTTGCAGTAATTGGACAAAGATGAAGATGCTGTGTACTAGTACTTCCCTGTATACATTTTCTGTATACATGGTGGTTTGTGTATTATCCTTATATTTTTGAGAGCATTTGCCAGTGCCACGCCATGCCACTTTTTTGCCAGTTTAATCAATGTACAGGGCATATCTTAAGTTTTTAGTTGATTACAGCCCTAGCACTCACAAGGCTTTTTGCAAAATCAAATGCTCATCATTATCTGTTTTCCGTTGACTTTTCATCCTGGCACAGTAGATTAAACTTTTACTTTGTGATTACTTTGGAGTAAATATTGACAAGATATAGAATTGTGACCTATAATTTACATTTAATAGTAATTTTAAACTCTGTGTCTATGTCTGTAGTATAAGTTATGTCTGGTGCTACAAGGTTGGGTTGAAATTCCTGTGGGTGAAATATGTCTGGAATGCCGTCATGTTTGTAGCTTGTAATTGTGTTTTGAGGAAAGATAATGATGGTATGTTCAGAACATAGAACTATGTATCCAGTAGCTTTCTGTGAGGAATAATTTCTCTGTGCCTCAAACTAGAATACATTGAGTGTACTTGAGTTCCATTACTACACAAATAAATAATACTCTTTCAGTGATTAAAGCTATATCAGGGAAACTGAGTTGTATTTGTTTTTATTCCCCTTTCATTTCATGTTTTTTACGTAATGAAAAATTACTTGCTGCCCGAATGGTTAACAACTCAAAACAGATTTTGAAATTGTACGACTGGAACCTATTAAAAAACAATATGTTAGGTCATGTTTATGGAATTTAAAGTCAAAATCTAACGGTCTCCCCAGATATGAGGTAGACAAGTTCAAATCAAATATTGCTCTTACTAATAATAATTATAATAGAATAGTTTTAATTTGGTGTTTGGGTTTGCCACTTTGACACTTCTCCAATACTTTACAAGATGTGAGTCTGGTCAAGTAGAATCTCCTTGTTTTCAGATGGATGTGATTGACAGTTGGATTAACCAATCAAGGGACACACATCAGGGGTCCATCTGTATCAAAACAAATATGGCTGCTTATGTGGAAAAAAGAAAGTAAAAAATGTCAGGGGATTGAAAAACGTTGCAAACTTCTGTAGAATCAGTGAGCGAAGCACTAAACTCTGTTAATCTGAGGTGAGAGAAAAGTAATTTTGTTCAAAGTGATGGGTGACCAATGAACTTCTTTGCTTTATATGTGTCTGAAAAAAAAAAACAAATGTTTGGTTCTGCGGTGGTGACCAGACAGAAAATCCTCAGTGTAAAAATAAAGAGGTATCATTCCCGTCAGTTTGGATTGCAAAATTAACCACCAAAATGCAGAAATATCAAGTTTCACTGCCAGTTTGCTTTTTTTTTTTCTAGCTCCTTTTGCTTTGCTTTTACATAGTTTGTATTATATATTCTTATGACAGCATTTTAAAAATAAATGTACTCCTTCACAGGAACTGAAGTTGCCTACGTACAAAGGCCAGTCTCCTCAGCTGAGTTTGCGGCGGTACTTCGCGGACCTCATCGCCATCGTCAGTAACAGGTTTAGACTCTGCCCCACGGCGCGACATCTGGCTGTTTACCTCCTCGACCTCTTCATGGACCGATACGATGTCACTGTACAGCAGCTACACATGGTCTCCCTCTCCTGTCTGCTCCTCGCCAGTAAGACCTTAGTCATTATAATTATTAGAGAAATGCTATTACTGAAGTATAAGGATATTTTGCATCATTAATTAGAAAGTGTTTGCTCATTTTGGTATGTTAGTTCGATGCTGGCCATCTCACTGTGATACATAAAGATGCACAATGGAACTTTTCAGGGGGAGACCTGCTTGTCTCCACAAAAATGTTATTCCTTTGTCAGATAAATTTGATAGCATACTGGGGAAGATTTCTATTTATGGAGGTCAGCTCTCAACGGAGAACAGAACCGGCTCATATTAAGAATGCATGTTTTTCAGGGTATATTTGTAGCAATAAACACTCCTGTAATTGGAAAAAAATAAATGCAAGCTATATCATAAACTGTGGAATATTCCTGGGTAGACCTGTCACGCTAATTATTATATCAACTTATCGTTCAGTATATTAAAGATGGAACATTATTTTCTGGGGGTCAGTATTTATTGTGTGTACCTTCTCTTTACACAACTGGGAAATTTGGGGTTCTTTTTTGGCTGTATGGTAAAATTTGAGCCATAGAAGGTTGAAATAATAATTTCTGTGACTCATTATCGATGCAAACTAACTACTAAAGTGTTTCATTCTGTTATTTATTCATTTTTGCTCATGTTTTTTAACAATATTGTAGATTTAGAATAGGTTTTGTGTTTTAAATCTGTTCTTGGGTTATTGTGTCATTAGCATAAATTAGTTTCTTTATTATTGTTTATCATCTATAATTTCTTAAACAATATATCATACTTCAAAATTTGTTATCGTGACAGGCCTATTCCTGGGGCAAGTATGTTGTACACTGTCCTTGTCTCATAAACTAGATCTTAAGTCAATGTCATGCTACCACTCATAGCAGTCAGACTATGGCTGTACTGAGTCGTATGCTGCTGTGCTGCCTAAAGTCATTTCTTTGGTTTTCTTTTAACATCTGTTTGTAGGTAAGTTTGAAGAGCGTGAGGACCGTGTACCGATGCTGGACTCTCTGAACACTCTGGGCTGTATGACGTCCATGAACCTGGTGCTGACCAAACAGAGCCTTCTGCACATGGAGCTGCTACTGCTGGAGACGTTTCAGTGGAACCTGTACCTCCCGACTGCCGCCCACTTCATCGAGTACTACCTCTCTGTGTCTGTGCACGAGTCTGACCTGCATGACGGTTGGCCCATGACCTGCATCGACAAAACGCGCCTCTACATGGCCAAGTACGCCGATTACTTCCTGGAGGTGTCACTGCAAGGTAGAGTCAATATTAACATCTCTGCAAAAGTTATTCTAGGTAATGTAGACTACAAACTGCTATTTTGCTTAAAGGTTTTAAAAAAAAAGTGATAAACAGAAGTAGTGGCTTGCAGTGGTCCAAAGTTATTCCTCACCTTTATGCATTACGAGCATCCTAATTATATACTGTGCTTTTTACAACTCTGAGGCAGGAGCGGAGTTTTGCCTACAACAAAGAGCATGTTAATGTGCACTTTCCGATTACCAAACAAGAAAATGCTTTCTAATTGGATGCAAACAGCACACAGTGGACATATTTTGACCTCAAGAGCTGCTTATGCAATATATTTGTACTGGGGTAAGGCTAACTTTTCTCAAATACGTATCAAATACAAATACAAAAAATCGGGTATGGGGCCTTTACCAATTTATAGCCAAGTCTAAAAAAAACTATGCATTTTATATCTTTTGCTGCTGATTTTTTAATTCTGTGTGGAGCACAATTGGAAAAAAAATTGTTATGTGGACACTTGTGTATCTGAATAAGAATGATGTCTAAGTCCAAGTTTATATGTTGACACCAGAGGCAAGGAACACAGTGACCGTTTACACAGTTTACCTTCTGGCTACTTTACCCTGTATTTCCACTCACTATAGATGTCATATTTCCTCCCCAGACAAAATGTTGAGGAGGAGACTTAATTCATAATAGTTTTAGCCACCGTGTTTTCTGTTTCTTTATAGCAACTATGATAAAGTATGGCATCGCCTCATGGGACATGTACAGACTTGTTCATGGGCGTTTTAGTGATGGGACTTTTGGCTTTTTTATGGGATCCAAATCCTTTGGATCCGTTCATTTCAAAGAGACATACAAAAGACAGTTGTTGTTTTCTGCACAAAGCTCTCACTCGTGTTGCCTGCTCTGCTTCTCTGCTGATTACTGCTGGTTCAGTGTTAATCAGTGTAAAAATGCATAAAATTCAACTCTTTAAAAAAGTTCCTTAATGTTTCAAAACATTAAGGAACCTTTCAAAAAAGCTGACTCCTTCACGAATGTCACATCACTAGATTGAGTTTATGGTTCTTGAAAATTGAAAAAGTGGCACTTGGATCTAGTCTCCATTAATTAATTTATTGTGTATTTTTTAATATTTGACAAAAAAGTCAACAAATGTATGTACTTTTAGTCATAGTTTTAGACAGTATATGTAATTTTAGTTATTACAATAACTTTTTTTGTGTATTTAGTTTTAGCAACCAAAAATTCCTGTTGACAAACTATAATGAAGATATTTGAGTCAACAAAACTTCCCCCTCCCCTCCTCTTTCTAGATCATGTGTTCCTGTGCTTCGTACCCTCCCTGGTGGCGGCTGCGTGTGTGGCTTCCTCTCGTCTTGTTCTTCACCTGTCGCCCACCTGGCCACAGCGTCTGCAGCGGCACACGGGATACTCCTGGGACAACCTGGTGCCCTGTGCCGAGAAACTGCTCATGTGAGTGTGACCCCTTCATGGGCTTGACCAGTCATTCCCAACTTCTATGTGTCATATATGGAGCTCAACAGTGACCGCCCACCTCCCGGTTTGCAAAAGACTTTCGGGAAAAAATTTGTTTGCTTAGGGTTAATCACCTATGTGATAACTAATGACCACAAGACCTGTAATTATATTTTAAATCTATTTCTGAAACTTTATAAACCGCAAAGTTATTAAATATTTCACGACTCTTGCATTGTAAAAGTGCTTTTTGGACTTCAAACAACCACATTATGCAAATTAGTTACCGTGTAGCTGGTTACCCTTCGTGATGTTTTTGAACTCTTAATATTTGAATTTTTCAAAAAGTCTATGGGGAAAATGAATGAAAATTTAACTTCCGGAACTGAAGTGGGCGGTCAATGTTGAGTTACATGCTTTTAGAGCAGTGGTTCTCAAACTGTGGTTTGCCAGCTTCTTCTGGTGGTACGCAAGGTCCTCTACAGCTGTAATATTTGCTTAATTTAGATTAAAATATCTCCAATTTTTAGTCCTCCTTTGAGTTGCACTTGTTCTGCTTAAGACCAAGTTTAGATCTGGTCCCCCCCCCTCCCCTCCCCCCTGAATATTTTTAGAATGGTTTTGATCTGTATAAGACTGCATGGAAAATAAACTACTATTTCGTGAAAAATCCTAAGAAATGTTAATGATTGCTAAGTGTTAGTGGTACATTTTGAAACAAGAATCAAAATTAGATAACTCATTTGAACAATTATCAATACTGAAAAACAGGACACAATTTCACTTTTTCTGAATGGTTTTAGAATAATCTTGATCTATGTAAGAACTAGCATAAAACCACATAGTAATTTTCACAAAATAATAGTTGTTTCTTTTATATTAGCCAGAGATAGTAGTTGCTAAGTGCTAGTGGTCCCTGCACTGATGGTTGGGTTAGAGAACACAGGCTGCTTCAGACTGTGGTTTGTCTCTGTGTTTGTCATAATGTAGGAAGTACTGTGTCAACAAACAAGGCATTTCTGGAAACATCTGGGCTGGGGACTATTTTTGCAATTATTTGTTTTATCCAGGTTCCAAGTTCATTTTTAGGACTAAACCGTGTCTACATCAGAACTAAACTGGGCTCACCCCAGGAGGACCAAAACAGGATTATCATGAATGCACAGCCTAGGAAACTGCTAAGGGAGATGGGGAAAAATGATGAATACATTTGAACTTACAAGTTTGGTTTTTTTTCTTTTTTTTCTGACAGAAGCACAGATTTAAGCCAAAATAACTCAACAACAAAATTTCATTTGATATGTGGATGTGGATTATATGTTTGATACTTAACCACCTGTTAATTCAGTTAATTGAAACTTGGGTGGGTAATTATCAGTATTTACATAATCATAATAATAATGTTTGAGAAAAAAGTCAATTAGATATTTTTCTATAACATATTTTATTTCATATTATATTATATTTTTCAGCCTTTTATAATTAGCAAAAACTATTATTTTTTTCCTGGTTGGATGCACATAACAAGCTTTAACAGACCACCATTTAAAAGCACACTGTATTTGTTTGCTCTGTTCAGTGTGGTGGTTCAGTACAGGCTGACACACACACACACACACACAACCACAAAAGGATGTTGTTACTCTTCCTCTCTGCTCTCATGTTACAGTCCTGCCTCTCACATTCACCCTCCTCTGTGTGTAGGTAAAAATATGCCAATCGATTCTATAATTAATATTGAAAATGGGTACTCATGCAAACAGGTATTGATACTGACAAAAATCACAAATCATATCAGAATTAGTCTACGCCACATTTTTTGTTGTATATTCCATTCTATTGTAAAATATTGCTTTTGTCAACGTTGTATTGACTATGAAGCCTTTTCCTTACTATCAAAAACTCATTTGAAATTACAGTATATTGAAGTATCAAACATTCAATCAATACTAAAACCAGTATCAAAACTAGATACTGATTTGAATAAGACGTTTTTGGAATGGTCTAGTGATGAACTACTGTTATTAATTTGTAGGGATGGGACAAGATCTCATGTTGTGTCGAGTTACTTCTCTTGAAAAGCAGTGCTCCAATGACAGAAAAAATATAATATTTATATTTATAAATTATATAGAATTGTGAGGCCAAAATTGTGAACCGAACAACACAGTTTATTTATTATAAATTATGTCAAAATCTTACCTCGTTCTTGTGAATTTAATCTCTTAAGTGACTTTGTGGAAATTGAGTCTCATCCCATCCCTATCTTTTGTCTAAAGTGTTTTTTATTATCATTGTGGTATTGGGTATCAACCCTATTTCTTAGTATCAAAATCAAGTTTGAAATATTTGTGACAACTCTACCTTTATGTCCCTCTGCAGTGCCCACGACAGTGATGTGAAAGAGGCCAACAAGCAGAAGACCCAGCCCCCTGCCCCCCCTCCTCAGCAGCAGCCCCAGACGACCTACCACAACTCGGGTCAGACCGCCAGCGCGGGCCCCTACCTCCACCGCCCCAACCTCCAGTACCCCCAGGTGGTCTCCCAGCCCACCCTGGCCCCCTCTCACCATCCTGGGACAGCCTACCTCAGCCACGCGGCCTCCTCCACCACCTCTGGTCCTCAGCACACCGGCACTCAGCCCATCACAGCTGCTATTGAACCCAAAGCTAACGCGGCTAACAGGGCGTACCAAGTCAGTATGCACTACTCCTGTCCGGCCCCTTGTTTTGACAGGTGAAGCCAATCTCAAGCCATTATTTGGAAGAAAAGATATCAGATAATGTATGTTTTTTTTGGAGGAGAGCCCGCCACCTATTTGTTTTCATGGTATTGCATTAAATATGTAGGTTCATGAAGACAAGAACATGATGCCACAATACCAGCATCACAGGTCAAGGTATTTTTGAGAAAAAAAAAACATTTGTAATTGAATAAATGCAAGATCGATAAGTTTAACTCCGTACTGTGGAACATTCTGGGCAAAGTAATATCATCTCCATGGAGACAAGCAGGTAGCAGACCCTCAGACAGAAAAGTTGCATAGTGTACCTTTTAAAGGTCTGGCTACGTTAACACTTTTACAAATGCATATTTTGTTTTTTGTTTCACTTTTTTTGTCCGCACATTTTCAAGCTGCAGTAACGACACTTTTAACCACCTAATAAAGTGAATTTCTTTTTGAGAGGCAGGGCTGGATAGACCTATCAGTGCTAGTCATTGAGACAGAGTTTTTGTTTAAAATATTGTTTACAAAATACACCAGCCAGTTATGCTCCCAAAATAATGAATTCTTTGTGCAAACTATATAGACATTTATAAAGCAAGAACTATTCACATTTCTAGCAAGGGGAGTAAATAGATTAGTAGTGCACCTTTAGAGTTTGCATTAAAATTTTGAGCTCAATTTTGATTTTTTTTTTCTATTTTTGTGGGGGTTTTTTTTGGTTTGATGGTTTGTAAAGACTATGTAGCACCACTTTCCTCAAAGAATATTTTGGTTGTCTTTGATTTAAATTGGACGGTTTGTATTCCAATGAGGAGGTTGACATTAACATATGCTTAGTTTTAAGGAGAAAAAAAAAAGATGATATACGATATAATTTGCCAGAAAATCTTTTCGAAGCATAATATTTTGACACAATGTGAAATTTTTGGTGCCTTGTTTACACAGAGGAGATGTGTTACCTGGGCCTTAGGATGCGTTTACACTTGCACACGAACCAATTGGGACAAAACTGAGACTAAAGCTTCATTCACACATAATTCCCAATACATTTCTGGGTAGAAATTTCCAGAACGCTGCCTCCCATTTACACGTGCGTCCGACCCAGAACATTGCCAGGTTTGCTCTGTTCACACATAACCTGGCATTTGGCTCTGTGCATTCTCTCACAAAGCAACACACTGCTGCATCATTACGTTGCATCACAGTGGAACATAACCACCTAGTGTAATCAGGAAACCAAGCCTGTAGCCAGTGAAACCACACTCGTAACCAGGAAACCAAGCTTGTAACTAAGGAAACCAAGCAATGGTACTGGTAATTTTCTGGCTTTATTCACACATAAACCTTCCCTGCATATTTCCAGTAATTTACCCAGGAAATTGACAGATTATAATTGCAGTGAAATCAGTTCTGGCTTTGTTCACGCATGACATGTGTGACAAGTGCAGGTAAATCCCTGGGTCTGGCTGCATGTGTGAATCAGAACTAAACCTGGACTAGACCAGGTATAAACCAGAACTAGAACAGAACCAAACTAAGGTTACGTCGAGTCTAAACTGGGTTCAAACCAGGACCAAACAGGTGTAAACGTACCTTTGGATTGCATTTGTTTTTAATTTGACCAAACTGGATGAGATTAGCGCTGCACTTTGAAACGATGTGCAATAATAAGTGTCTGTGAAGCGCTTGCATTTGGGGTATGAAGATAATAATATCAGGGATTATAATGGAGGTGAACAGGGCAACTATGCACCATTTGAAAACATTGCTGTATTGTTTTGCCATGCTGCAGACCAAAAAGCCCAGTATTATTTGAACCAAGATGACCTCCGTAGTTTTGAATGTATATGTTGTGCCTACAGCCGCTTAAGGCCTTTGTAATGATGATGGTGATTGCTTGACATAGAAGGTAATGTAGCACAGTTTAAATAGGTGTTCTGTACCTAGATTTTTGCTTTATTTTTTTGTTTTTGATGAGTGTTGTGTGAGAGAAGAATTTAAAGAAGAATGTAGTCCTCGAGATGTCACAATTTATTTGGAAAAAAGAAAAACGTTGCTCTTCTGAACTCAGAGGATTTCAGTCGGTGCTGTGCACTCGGAACATTATAGTTTTAATAAAATACAATTCTGTGTTAAACTGATGAATGTGTTATGTGTTAATTCAGCAGTTGCCATGTGGTCAGAGCTGATCACGAAGACCTCTTTCTGTATCAGGGTAGTAGTAACTGTACGCAGGACTCTAACACAACTTTCGGGCCTGTATAAAATGTTCTCTCTATGAAAATTGCACATTACAGCTTTTGTGAGAGGCTTTCCCTCCATTGTGCCCTTGTCGCTATATGATCTGAATATTGTTACGGGACACCCTGATACTCCAAAAAATATTGATATTCATATTTGTCAGTGTCGCCTTTACCCTAGTCAAACCCAATATTTTCCATTCACCTACTTGTAAATTATATTTTTGAAATTGAGATTTACATTGAAAAATGGACAAGTGTTCAGCAG
>KN486406.1:45574-56610 GCA_000787095.1 Periophthalmodon schlosseri | reverse complement strand
TCATCAGTTCTGATATTTCTTCATGATTTATTAACCTATTTACAATTTATATTGGAACTACAGACTATTGTTTGTAGCAGCACTTGAAAAGATAGCAGCTAAGTATTGAAATAAGTATTGAAATATAGCCTTTTCCTTCACATTGTGAGGGCCTGTTTACCTTATTGAGTCTCTTAACATTGTAGTGGCGCAGAGGAGGAGCCTCTCTGAGTCAGGTCTTGGAGCATGGGGCAGACAGGCACAGAGCACAGGGCATAGCTGATGTAGCATTGGGCTCTGCTTCTCTTCGGTATTTTAATGGTTGGAGTGTGGAATGTGTGGCAGCTGGCCGTAGTCCTGGATCAGGTCTAGTGTTACCAGCTCCAGGCCTGTTTGCTTTACAAAGTGAACCAGTGGTGCAAACACCAAAAACAGCCCAAGAGCAGAGGCAGAGCTGAGGAGGACAGTGCCTCTGCAGTGTGTCTGCTTTATCCTCCCTGTTCACTGGTACTGGTGTCTCGAATGAAGAGGTGGGGCCAATAGTGAACGGGACCTGCCCCGTGAGCTGTGCTCCGGGTCTAAATGTCTGTGAAATGTTCCACCCTCAGTCTGCCAAGTAGTGTCAGCCGTAATAACGCTCCAGCCAGTTGGATTTGCCCAGGTGGACTGCTCTGGCTCTGCCCAACATTTAATGAAAAAAAACACAAACAAAGGCTGATTATGTAGAGCTGTGGAGATCCAGTTTTTATGTTATTTTATGTAGATTTAAAGTCTTGTTCCAAATGTAAAACTTTCCATTTTCACTTTGAGTTGAACCATAGACAGGCAGTCACAATGCAATTAATTCACTTAATGTAATGCCCAGAATTGTTTGGAAACTGAATTATCTGGATTAATCTTTTGCAAATGTAAAATGGGAAATATAATGTTGAATACTGTGGCCCCTCATGTGTCGTCCGCTGGCATGGATGTTGGTGCTCTCTGGACATGTTATAGATGCCCCATAATCATGGGTTTCAGAGTGATGAAAAATAAGCACCGTTGCCACAGCAATTAATGATTGAAAATAAAATATTCTAACAGAGTGGTTAAACGTCTTCAAGTCACCTTTATACTAAAATCAATCAGTGTTTGACCCTGAGACCTCCATATTGCATCTAGTTGGTAATGTAAACAATGGTACTGTCCAAATTATCAGTATTAGATCATTTTTAGGTGATTTTGAGCTTTCAGAATCAGTTATTAGACTGAAAGCTGTTTGAGAGATCCCATATGGCACCACAGTATCTGTGCTGACTTCCCTGGCCCTTGGATGATGTTATTTGATAAAACCAGATAAAGACAGTTTTATTTTTTGCAGTTTTATGTATTTCATGCCATTGGAAACGACTGTCCATGTTAATAATGGTTCATATTTTCCTATTTTGTACAGACTCCTTGGTGATGCCCACAGTCACTGTCGTCCTTGAGGCCTCACCTACGGGACATCCCATGCAGAGTGATGAGGGTTTGGAGCACTTCTTCACTGAGGAGGACTCTGACTCTTTGCACCTGCCCGCCGACAGGAGCAATGACCGCTCCACTCCAGAGGCCCCCATCATCATCAGCCCCCCTCAAACCCACAAACCTGATGTGTACGACCTGGAGTGGAGGGCGGGCCGCGACGGAGGCAGCGCCATCAATGCGTACTTTGTGAAATACAGAAAGGTAACATCACATATGGTAAATCTGACAGTTCGCATTCGACGGTCAGTTTAGTCAAGCAAGTGCAATAGCCATAAAAGAGTTTTGTTATTTGTATTTGTAAATTTTGTACTCTCTCTACTTTTGTAGTTCTCTTAGTTGATTTTGATACTAAGGGAAAGGCTCAGTAGTCCATACCATTTCAATACTACAGTGATATTAAAAAGTCCTATTCTTTTAGGCAACAGAATTTTCTTGGTATTGATACTTCATATTAGTATCTTGTTTAATACAGGTTTTAGTATCAATTAGTATCTAGGTTTTGATGTTTTTTACAACCCTAGTATGGTGACTTAATTTTACGTGTTACTGTAATTTTCCAGTAAAAATAAAATTGTCACCTTGATTTTCAAAAGCAAGTTGGTGTGACTTCATGTTTAGCCATTTCCTGGTTAGAGCTCAGTTTCTTTCATAAGCTTGCTATAACTATAAAAATGTTCCAATACCAGCTAAGATTCAATTGGCAGCATTAAGCGTACAGTGGAAATTATGACAGAAATCTCCCAGGCATTGTTTCATAAGCCCTTGCCTATCCTTCCCGAGAATAACTAACCCATTTGATTGTGTTATTCTTAATGTCATCTTGTGTCCTGTCTTGACATTGGTTTTTGTGCGGTTGTCTGTCTGTAGGTTGATGAAATGGGGACCGTGGTTGGGAGCTGGCTTACGATCCGTGTCCCGGGCTCTGAGAAAACCCTGAGGCTGTCTGAGCTGGAGCCATCCAGTCTCTATGAGGTTCTGATGGTGGCGCGTAGTTCAGCTGGAGAGGGACAACCCGCCATGCTCACCTTCCGCACCGGCAAGGGTCAGTGTCTAAACAAAAAAATAGAGCTACATAATGTATCGCAATCAAATCAAAATTGCTATTTGAGTTGGCAGATTTATCAAATCACAAAGGCTGCAGTTATTTAGATAGTAGAATATACTCTCTATAGAAAAACCTTGTTATACCTAGTTTGGACCTCTACAAACATGTTCTGAAATTCGTAGGATTCTTATACTAGTTTATCAGTTCATATTTCAGTCTTCTCTCAAATGCTCGAGTGGTTTATAATGTAATGAAATTCCTAATATTACTTGTCAGACAAATTACAATTAGATTTTTTTTTTCAAAGTTGCTCTACTTGCTGCTCTACTTAAAAGTATAGTACTAAATAAAGGAAAGTGTACAAAAAATTGATGTACTATACCGGTAAAATACAATTTTAAAAAGTGTATATAAAAGCAGAGATACTAACCACACCACTCATTCAGTAAGTATTTACAAACTTTTCATGCCAAGACCACCAAAGGAACCACGCAAACAACCAGGAAGACCCACTGTTTTCAGATTTAAACAAAAATGTAATATCATGTTATGAATTTTATTTTAAAAATTATTTTGCAACCCCAGCACAGTGTCCCGTTGCAACCCTGTTTTGGGAATTCAGACGCTAGAAGTTTGAGGCACAAAAGATGTCACAATGAAACAACTCATTTATTCTATGCACGATCTAAACTGTGTTCCAATAAAAAAAAAAAAATCTCTTGGCTAAATGATTTGCATAGTCATTTATTTTAAACCAGATACAAATGGGAGTTAAGTGTTCCTAGGCATATTTATGTAAATGGTCAGTTTGTGGTCTAAACATAAACTTGCCCAACAAAGTAGTACTCTCGGGTTTCGTTTTCTTTGTGAAACAAATAAAAATAAAATGTTGCAACCACAAGTGTCCCTAAAGCACACAATAATTCTCCACCACACAAGAGCTGAAAAAGTCACTGGTCACAAATATAAAATGCCACAAACCACAGATTTGATTGGAGCTTAAGGGTTGCTCTCAAAAGTCTGCAAACAGATCTATGGCTTCGAACACTGGCTGAAAGGAAAGAGGGAGGTACATCTTAAGATTATTCGAAATATCTACTCTTGTTAAATACTGCTTAAAAATTGCTTGAGTGATAGTTAAGTATTGATCGTTAAGTAAAAGTAACAAAGTAAAGTTTAAAGTATTAAAAATTATTACTGACATACTTGGTTGATTTATATTTATGGAGTAGTGGCTGGGTGATTAGGTTAAAAAGTATGTTTATTAGTAATGCACTTTTTCTTATTGTATTTATTTACTTTTACTCTGTTATTGCAAAAGATTAAATACATATATTGTTGGAAAAAACAGCACTCCAATCGTAGTGTTACTACTATCAGACATATATCTTATATCTGTGGAAATCCCAACCTCTTTTATATGGAAATGATATTTCTAAAAACATGTTGGTTCTTTCTTCTCAATGTTTTATTTTTGTTTTTTTTGTTATTTTAGAAAAAAGCACCTCCTCCAACAAGAATCCCTCCAAGCCTCCGGTTGTGTCACTGCCCCCCAAAACTCCAGAGGACAAAATACCCAACACACATTTTGGGGTGGTCATACACGACAGAGGTAGGCTATCTTCTTGTTTTACATGGAAAAGCATTATATTCAGTATTTTGTTGACTCTCAAGTCTGCAAGTATATATTGCTGACTGGTGATATATAAAAATATGGATGATAATGATATTTGCTGTTTGTTTATACATCAAGGCTGCACAATAGAAAAGACACTTAATTAGCAATGACTATGTTGACTCTTTGCATTGTAAGTTTGTTCATTTTAAACAAAAGACAGACAAAATATAAACTGCAGTTCAGTAAATTTGGTTTGTATGAAAAAGTTAATATAACATTCTTGTAGTTGAAATGCTTATATTTGCCATTGTAAATACGGTGCAAACCCATCATTCATGTTTGCACCACTACAAGCAGCCATACTCTCCTTTTTGCACTCTTTTTACTAACCCATTTTCTCTCTAACTTTCTTCTGCCATCTCTAACTATGTGACCAAGGGCACACTCAGTAAGTATACATTTCTCTATGGCATGTAGCTTCCTTTTTTCTTCTTACATAATTTGTTGCCAAGACTGAATATGATTGTTGTGATTATCAATGAGGTTTTGCTGATTACATGAAATAAAACTACATTATTTATCTTATTTTCAGTGCCTGAAGCTCCTGATAGACCAACAATCTCCATGGCGACAGAAAGTTCAGTTTACGTCACATGGATTCCCAGAGCAAATGGAGGTTCTCCCATCACAGCGTTTCGGGTGGAGTACAAACGTGGGCGCAGTGCAGAGTGGATTGTAGCAGCAGATAACATCTCACCTCTAAAACTGTCTGTAGAAGTGCGCAACCTGGAGCCTGGTAAGCATTCACAGATCTGAAAACTTTATAGTGCAATAAAGTGGGACATAATGTGACTGCCAAAACAATGGCGTAATCCCTCACCTAAAGTAAATGTAAAATAAAAACAGAGGTCTGAAATAAAGTTTGACTATAGTTCAGATTTAAATGCATATTAATGTTATCACATACTATATTGATAATTGTGAATTGCTAGCTTCATGATACAATCCTACAAGTAATATTAGGGTATTTACTATTTTATTGCTAGTTTAGTATTACTAATAATAAAAAACTTCTTCTCAGGTTCAACCTACAGATTTCGTGTGGTGGCCATGAACATGTATGGAGAGAGTCCTCACAGCATCCCATCAAAGCCCTACCAGGTCCCTCAGGCCAGTCCCAGGATGTCTGACCGACCTGTTGTGGGACCCCACATCTCCTCCACTGATGCCATCAGCGACACTCAGATAATGCTACGCTGGACTGTACGTACTTTTTTTTTTTGCTTGGTAGATAAATAAAACACTGTTAATATATGATAGTCATGCACAAACTATAAGATATTACATAATCAAATTACATAAATTACCAATTAAATAGTTTTAAAACAATATTGCAATATTGTATACACTGAATGAAATAAATATAGTAGCAATGTATATAAAACACAAGCTTTACAATGACAATGAGACCCATACATTATGTGTCAGTAACATTCTGAGTACACAAAATGTATATTATTCATTCAATTCTAAATGTTACAATAAACTCTCAGGAAGGTTAATGAATGAATTATAAGATCTCTTGCATCATGCCACCATGTAGGGCCATTATAGCTTAAAAAACATTTTAGTCCCTTTATTCGTACAAATGCATGTACACTGGTTATTTTTCACTGCCTCTTGGCCGCTGGACCCAATCAGACCTCTAACAAGCGGCTGCAGTGATTACAGATCTGCCCAGGCTGAGATTAAGGGCCCTTGTCATCTACATTTTATTCTGCACTCATCAAAGCTCCTTTTCTCCTCTGAGCCATTTGTGCAGATTGTTCCCCACATTAACTTTAGCTCCGACAGCCCCATTTATTTCTGTGGTCCAGACAGACAGACAGTGCAATCACAATTATACTCGCCGTCCAGTACATCTGCTGATAACAAATCAACCATTAGTAACAGGAAAAGCTTCTCCCTTAATAATAATTGCCCGCCAGATTGAAGTAATCTAACGTAATCTTTTTCCTTTCCCATTGCAGTATAGCCCTTCAAGCAACAACAACACTCCAATACAGGGCTTCTACATTTACTACAGGCCCACAGACAGTGACAATGACAGCGACTACAAAAGAGACGTTGTCGAGGGTAAGTCCAATGACCCAAGTACTGTCAAAGTAGCAGAGTAAAAATATTGGCAAAAAAGTGTTGAGTAATTTTAATCATTAAATTAAATTATGTCTGTGCTCACTTGTAATACTAAAGTACGTTTTTCAAATTGTAGAATGTATGTATTATGTATTCATTATAAAGTAACCCCAACATATCTTGAATGTCTAGTAGTAGTGTAGTAAGTAGTATTTGTAGTATCCTTGCTCTCATGTACTGTGCAGATAAACAGGGAGTAATGGATACTGTGGTGTGGTGCAGTTTTGCTGTTTGATTTATACTTGCTGCTCCCCGAAAGCACACACGCTGAAATCTGTTTTTAATAAATGGTCGCCAGCTAATGGGTCAGACCTGAAATCTGAGAAGAGCCACAGGAGTGCGGCTCCGGTTGCTGTGAAGAGTGCTAACAGTTAGGCCTGGTACAAGCTAGGACGTCCTATGTTAAATCTAAAGCACACGACATTGTTTGTGTTTTGTCCATAATTGAATGCAGTAGTTACATATGTTAAGTTGGTTAATTCTCTAATTTATAATTGCAAGAACATGTTTGTAAAAAAAAAGCAGTAAACCTTTTGTGTCAGAGTTAAACCTGCACAAATGAACAGGGTTGCATTGTTAAGTGGACATTGTATTTTAATTTTGGGATGGCTTAATAGTTGCCCATGTAGCAAGTGATTTATTGAGGTCACATTCATCAGCACCGAGAGAGAACACCATCTTATTTCAGCCCCATTTGCTGGAAATGTTGCATTTCCATCTTGTAGTCTGGTCCATGAGTCCAAAGTTAAGTTGTGTGTAGTATGTGTGGAGTGGGAACACTGGAGACAAGCCAGAACAAACATGAAGCTGCCATATATGGGGCTTGTCTAAAGCAAAGCAACTGTCTGAGGGCTTGAGCTGACAGAGGGGAGAGGGGGTGAGTGATAGAGAGAGCATGAAAGAACATAACCTCAGAGAGAGGGAGAGAGAGGGAGAGAGAGGGAGAGAGAGAGAGAGAGAGAGAGAGAGAGAGAGTGCCCTGATTGTGAGTAAACACACAGCAACTGCAGCAGGAAGTCCTCACTCACCTTTGTCCCTCCTCCCTCAGGTGTAAAGCACTGGCACATGATTGGACACCTGCAGCCCGAGACCTCCTATGATATCAAGATGCAGTGCTTTAATGACGGGGGCGAGAGCGAATACAGCAACGTAATGATCTGTGAGACTAAAGGTAGGACCATAAAGCGTAGTGCATTGACTCGTGTCTCCTCACCTCCTCTTTATCAGGAGTCCAGGCTTGTTTCTGGTAATGCTGTAACTTAAATAACAGCTCTGACCACTATAATTACATAACACAATAGTAGTGTATTTTATGACACCATCAAATGCTTCCTTTGTATGCTTTGGGCCTTTGTTACTTGTTTGCTGCGATTGGCTAAGCACTGCTCTTTGTGTCTTTTTCTTCAACAGCACGACAGGCGCCAGGCTCACCCAGCCAGCACCCCATCACTCCCCCGGGACCCCACCCTCAGGATCCTCCCAGTCCTCCAGGGGGGCTGCTCTACCTGATCGTGGGCTGTGTTCTGGGGGTCATGGTGCTCATTCTTTTAGCATTCATTGCTATGTGTTTGTGGAGGAATCGGCAGCAGAACAACATGCACAGTGAGTAACACTTATTTAAGTATAAATGCAAAACGATGCCCAGCACTTTGTTGTAGTCTTAATTAAATACATACTTGTGCTGAGTCAGTCTTTGACAGACAGTAATTTACCACAAATGTGTATGTTTTGTCTTTGCATTTTTACATGTTGGCATCCCTTCTCTCTCATCAGAGTATCCCCCGGGCTACGCTGGCTACCAGCCAGCAGAGATGAATGGCCATGTTCTTGAGTACACCTCAGTGGCGGGAAACAACCACATCAATGGAGGCGTGCATGGGAGCTATGGACACAGTGGCCAGATGTTGTCCCAAGGGTGCCATCACCTCCACCACAAACTTCCCAACGGGCTGTCTCTGATAAACGGGACAGGAAGTCTGTTCTCACCAGGGCACAGCCACGACGGGACCCTGCCCCACAGCACTCGGGACTGTGAGCACTCACACCCATACCATCACCATAATGTGAGTCACCTATTCTACTGTATGTCTGGAAAAGGTGAGAATTTGAATGTAGCTAAACTCACACTGTTTGTTATCAGGGTGGTCGGATGTACGAAGCACTTCCACAGACAGAGTCATCTGATTGTATGAGCTGTCAAAATCTCTGCAACAACAACAGGTAAGAAAATAGACTCGTGGTTTATACAGTATTCCAATCATGCTGTAGAGATATTATGAATGACAAGACATTAATCATTTTAGTGTGATAAATGACCGCATACACACTTGCCCTTTTCCCATACTACTTGATCTGTTTATGTACTTAAGAGTCCTCAGCATCACAGTTTACCCTGTGTGCACCCAGCCACAGACCTAATGAGCCCTCTGTTTATTTACCTCTGCTGCTGGGAAAGAGGGGCGTGGCCACAATCCGATCATAAACCAATATAGAGGAAAGTTGAGTTCAGGGAAACAGCAAAACCACACTGGCACACTGAGGAACAGGTTCTCTAAGGGACAGGTTGTCTAATGCCCACTTTGGATGGGAAAAAATATAATTTATAATTTAACAAACTTTGTGCAAAAATAGGTTTAGTCTTCGTGAAGCACCTCAAGGATAATTGTGTTCTCTGTGTTTTGAAGCAGATGTCACAACAAAACCAATGGCAGTTTCTCCAGTGGCACTCTGCCTCTAATGCACCGTGTGGCTGGCTGCCAGCAGGATGGCCTGGAGATGGTGCCTCTGGGGCAGGTGTCCCAGCACTGCCACAGCCCTGAGCACCATTCTCACACTGGGGACCCCGAAACCAAAGGCCCGTACCACCCACAGGAGGCACGGAGGTCACCATCACAGCACTCCTGTTGTCTAGGAGACAGCACTGACAACTCAGACAGAACTGGTGAGACATGCTGCAAATACAACAATCATATAATATATTAATGATTATATTGTGTTGTTATGGTCCTGCCCACTTCGAAGCCTGCTGCGGTTTCCATAGATTTTTCGAAACTGTGATAACTAATCATAACATAACATGGTTGTTTTTAGTTCAAAAACATATAAAACATATTTTGGCTAAATATTTTACCACCACTGGTTAGCTCCCAGCTAGCTTTCAAACTTTTAATATATTTATTTTTTGAATTGTTAATGTGAAAGATGAATGGGAAATTTACTTCCAGAACCACGGCGTGAGCTTCCTATACAAAAGTTTTTGTTTTGTTTATTTCTTAGCACCCATATTCAATAATAATAAAAATACCAATTTGCCTTTATAAACAATATAATATTAATGATGAAGGAACACATACTTAGTACAAAGACATATCATATTAAATGATCTAAACCATGATTGCTGTTTGTAGGGGACGAGGAGCCAGAGTGTATGGACGAGGAGGGGACAGTGGTGTGCTGGGAGGCACTCACTCTGACAGACTTGGACTGTGACGAGAAGCCAAGCTGGATCTCCAGCAGCAGCCTGGGGGGAGAGCTGATCCAAGCTGGGCCACAGGAGGTCTAAACTGTGGCACTCTACATGCACAGCCTATTGTCGTGTGGGCCATAACTGAGCGCTGGGACAGACTATGGACCCTGACTCAAAAGAGGATGTACGAACAGTCGGACGCACTGCATGTTTGAACCACATGGATCTGTGGTGCGTTAACTTGGATTAAACTTATCAGAGAAGATATGGCTTTAAAGACTTAAGCAGGACTCAATGGACACAAGTGAAAACGGTGTGTTGCTGAAATCCCACTGGAGGAAGGACTGATGAAAAAAACTTTTTAGATGCCTTATTTATTTTTGTAGTAGTAAAATATTATTTCATATGAATGTATCTGTTTAAAGAAAAAAGGTTGTCTTTTATATTATTTATGCTTTGTCGGATGAGAAATACTTATTTTTTGTTCGTCTTTGTGTTGCGCTTAAACATGGAGATCTGCAAGTGTCTGTAAAGTTTTGTAATAATATAAAGAGAAGATATGGAAGAGTAAACACACATTTCTCTGTCTTCTGTGCCTTCTTGATGAATGATTTACTAGAGTAGGTTTCCAGGCCTGTCCATATTTGCGGTGGAGCTTTGAAGTGGCTCTGATGGGCTATTCCACTGCAGTGACCCCTGAAATGCCTGAAACACTCCCTTCACTGTTCACTTAAGGCCTTGCTCTCTGCTTCACTGAAGACTTGATAGCTCATTACTTTATGTAAAATGCTCTGGTGCTTTGAGTGCACTGTGTTGACCCACTGGCCCCAATCTGTAGAAGACATTGAGCAGTATAAGCAGCGGGTGCAGCCCAGAAAACATGTAGGATTTCCTCAAGATACAGTCTTACAAAATGGATTAATCGTGACAACTGGGCCATCATTTTTCAGTGATGTGCTAACAATATTCATCCCATCTATTGTCTAATTAAAAAGCTTTCCTATTAACTGGGCAAAATACTAAACTGGGCTATATATAGTGAAATGTCTTTGCTCTTTTAGGTTGGCTGATCCAAACTTCTTTATTCATATCCATCTCTTGATATGAAGTTTTGAGAAAATTTCTACTTTCCATTTTTATCACACAGTCCCTTTTATGAAATGGGTTTGCATTTAATTGTTGTAGCAGAATTATTTTTTATGCAGACTTTTTTTTTATAAGTTCAA
>KN486406.1:0-25198 GCA_000787095.1 Periophthalmodon schlosseri | reverse complement strand
TACACACACACAAAACTTACTGATGTAAATTACACATTTTATTGCAGAACAACTGTCAAATGTAGTCTGTTGTACATCAACTTTTACATATTTTGTTTTATGGAAAAGTGATCCTTGTGTCTATGCATACATTAGTTGACAATGTGTATGGACATATATTGGTTAACAATGTTTCTACATTGCTAGTCTTCTGCATATGTCATGACCTTGCATATATCGCTTTTATTTTGACTCATGTCAACAATATTTTAAGGCTGTAATTAAATGAGAAATCTATTTTAGTAATTCTTGAGACTGTTGTATTTAAATTACTTCTACTACTACCGTACTTAATCTTATTTTATATTTTTTAGAAGGCATCATGCGCAGTAAGCGGCGCTGTGTTTTGGAGAGAAAGCAGCCCTATAGTGGAGATGAATGGTGCTCTGGACCTGACACAGAAGAAGATGAAGAGAAGCCACAAACTCTAATCCACAGTAAGTTTAGTAGTTACTGTCATGCATCAAATAAAATACTATTTTCTGCCTTCAGCTAGCTATACACGTTTCATGACATTAACCTAGAAGAATGTTTTGTGTGTTTGTTTAAATTAATACATGTATTTAGCTCCATCTAGTGTATAATTGTAGATATCATAATACATTCCGTGTTATGTGAATTACAGATTATATTTAGATTGTGAAACTTCTTTCTTTTAGGAGAAAAGACCTTGGTGGGTCCTGTTCAAGGTCTACGTGATCTCAAATCAGAACCTGGACCAGATCTGAAGGTGGAACCCAAACAGACTTTAAAGCAACTAGTGTATGTTTTCACAACCAGCCTGGCCAACAGGTACAGCACATGTTTTCAAGTAACAGTCTGATTCTTTTTGAGGAACAGCTTTTTGATATTTTATGTATGTTTTTTTTCAGTGCTGCAGATGCTGTATTAAAAGGCCAGAGTGATTCCATTCTTCTTTTTCACCAGCAAAATGTTCCTCGCTCTAAGTTGGAACAGGTAGGATGCAAATCATATGCTTAAATTTGAGGGGGTCTTTCGGGTGTACAGTAGATGCAAAGTTTATTTTATTTTTTTTTATATTAACATGTTCCTTTGTTACTGGTAAAACAAAACTAACAAAGTGCCTCCTGTTTTAATCATATGTTTAAGTCCCTTTTATTATGGGATTTTGTTTTAATTGTTTACAAACCATACATTTTTCACCTTTTTTCACAGGCCCATCCAGCAAGGAAAAAGATTTCTAACATGCCAGAGAAAGTGAGATCTAGCAGCTCCCCACCCAGTTCCACACCTAAATCCCAAAGTGGAACTCCGCGGCCATCATCAGCAGGTGTAATGGGCATGGCACTTCAAGTTGGGACTCCACCTTCATCCACCAGTGAAATTGCTCAGACTAGAACCAGCGAGGCATCCCATACAAGTTTCACCAGATTAGAGGGTGGTTGTTTGCCAGTAGACCAAGTACCAGCAACTAGAGATGGAGAGGCAGTTGGAGGTATGGTTCTTCCTATTCCAACAGTTTCTCCTTCTCAAAGCCCTACTGTCCAGTCTATACACCCACAAAGTGCTCAAGCTCCCAGACTGTGCCCTGAAAACCTTTCTAAAGAGCAGCTAGAACACAGGGAGCGCTCTCTGCAGACATTGAGAGACATTGAGAGACTGTTTCTGCGTAATGCAACTAATGCTGGGCCTGGAGATCCAGACAGCTCCAGTAACAATCCCAACAACCCGCCTAGCGTTACAGAAAGGAGTAGCGTTCTGGATGGCAATAGCAATGGAAGGGCTATTTCTGGAAGCGGTACTAATAATAATGTGCTTTCCTCATCTCCAATGGGGAATATGAGGAAATATGAGGAACCACTCCAATCAATCATTTCTCAGACAGAGTCACTACGTGGACCACAAATAGAACATCATGATATAGACCACCCTCATCACCAGATGTCCCCATCTGGGATAGATATTGGTCATTTACTTGGTCCAGACGGGCTGACTCCTGAACAAATTGCCTGGAGAAAACTCCAAGAGGAATACTATCAAGAGAAGCGACGACAACAGGAGATACAACCTCCGGTTCATTCTGAAAATTATAGAGTATCTGAAATGGGAATGCCTGGAGGTCCCATGATGATGAGAGGACCACCTCCTCCCTACCACAGCAAACCTGGAGAGCAGCAATGGACAAACAACATGATGGGAGGGGGAGCTAGAGCGAATACACAAATACTAGACATACCAGAAGGACCTCAGGGCCCCAGATTTTTAGGTCAAATCTCAAGAGGCCCACCAGCAGGAGGTTTTCCTGGTAGCCCAGGGCCATTTCCTTTGGATGGTGTAGGACACCAAAGGGCAACTAGACCAGGAATGCTCTGGTTAGATGAAATGCCCAATAATAAAGGACCTGGAAGTCAGTTTCAAGGCCTTTATACTGGTGGACCTCCTCAGCACTTGCAAGGTAATATAGAATCTTCTAATCATCTAATTGCACGTGAGGAAATATTTAATATTTTGGAAAAACGTCAGATGCAAGGACTTCCAAGAAGTGAACTTGTTCGACTGGCTAAACAGCTGCAATACAACATGCAAAGACCTAATCGCGTGATTCGCCGAGGTACACCTCAAAATGATTCCATTGACTTTCCTGGCTCACATGTTATTTTGGGTTCACCTGGAGCTGGCCCTCAGATAAAGGACTTGGTAGATTCTCCTCTTGGGAGTAATAATCCTCTGAATATGAAACCATCTATTAATGTACAGCAACATCAGCAGTTGAATTTAACTCAAAAGCTTAGAAGTTCATTGGAAGTTGGATCATTAAGTGAAATCTTTGGCCCTGCTGCAATGTCCCAAGCAAGAAACTCACAAAATAGACGAGAAGAAAATCGGGGATTGAACCCTGGACCTGATGGTCCTTTTCACTTTCCAAACCCAGGTCCCTTCACTGGAGGACATGTTGAAGGGCCTTATCTTCAAACTGATTCTGAAATGTTTGAAGAGCAGGGCCCAAACCAAATGGGAGGTACAATGCGGCTCAGTCATATGCCAATGACAGAGGGCTTTAAGGGTCCAGATGCCAGAGCAAGACACCCCTCAGATCCAACGCTGAACCTTCATCCTTTAGCCTCTCCATCACTTCCTGCACCTCATCAGCTCAATTCTCCGTCAATTGACCAAGTCCCATCACCTCTTCTGCCTTCATCCTCAGGGGCAGGACTAAAGTCACCTTCCCAGATGTCTTCTGGGGCACATCAGCCTCCTCTTCCTCCAGCATCAGGGGCTGGGACCCCTTCTTCCATTAAATCTCCTCAAGTAGTTGGCTCTTCCACCCATGGGCTGCACTCTCCCTCAGCCTCACCAGGACAACTCAAGTCTCCCGCTGTTAGCGGAGCTGCTGGCTCTCCTGGATGGACATCTCCAAAAACAGCTCTTCCAAGTTCTGGCCCTGCCAGTGGCAAAATGGTGGGCAATGGAGGACCCTCTCTTGAGACGGGTAAAGAGCTTTATTTTGGCTAGATGATTATATTGTATTTTGTACATGTACTTTGTAGGTCATGTTTATTTCTATTGTGTTTGCAGGTCAGTCACTGCCTCCCAGAAGTTCCAGCTTAACACCCATTAGTCAGCCAGGCTGTACAAACATAAGTGTACCATTTACTTCCTCTACCGAGGCACCTCCTTCACAGAATCCTCTGTCGTTAATAATGTCTCAGATGTCCAAATATGCCATGCCCAGTTCCACCCCTCTCTATCATGAAGCAATCAAAACGCTTGCCAGTTCTGATGATGAGATGCTGCCAGACCGCCCTCTTCTGTCTGGTGTGTGCATTGGAGGTAAGAATTCAAGTAATTAAACAAAAAGCCCTAAGACAATGAATCATTAAAAAAAGCACTATTTCACATTTGTATGTACTCAAGAATTCAGGAGGATGTATATATGTATATATGTATATATGTATATATGTATGTGTGTATATATATGTATATAAAAAAAATGCAAATCTAACAATGTTTTTAAAATTCTGTAGGAAACGCCCAGGTATCCCAGTTGCTTGGTCCAGAACCACAAAGCCCCATCAGCCACAGTCAACAGCAGCTCTCTCATGAAGCAACAGGGCCAATGCTTTCCTCACCAAACCAAATGGCTCTGTCCTCCATGAACTCTGTGATTGGAGCTGGTGCCCCTGATGGAATAGTTTCATCTTTATCTCAGAACCAGATAGGAGGCTTTCCTCGCCTGCAGTCTCATGGGCCCTTGCACTCACCTGTGGGAGCAATGGTCCAGAACTTCACACAGGCTAATGACAATATCCTGCCTCCTCAGCAGCTGCACATGATCAGTAAAGGTCATCCACACCAACGACCATCGGATTCATTCAATACTTTGCCTATGGGAAATGGCCCAGATCTAAGTGAAGTAATACGCCCTACTCACACAGGTATTCCTGAGTTTGACCTTTCCAGAATCATTCCTTGTGACAAACCCAGTAGTATACTTCAGTATTTTCCCAAGAGCAATACAGCTCATCAGAATCCATCTCAAGGACCACCATCTCAGCACAGTTCTTCACAGCAGCTACTCAAACAACTGTCTTCGTCTATTGCTCATGGCAGTGGCCCTTCATCAAACCCACACATAGCGAACCTACAAAATATGATGGCCGAACAACAGCTGCAGCCTCTGTCACATAGTGTAGGGCGCCAAGGCATGGGAGCTTCTAGAGGTATGGTGTCTGGTGCAGGGATTGGTCCAATGTGTGCCCCTGGACATATGATGGGAAGACCAGCCATGTCTTTGCAGCAGCAACAACATGGTATGATGTCCAACAACACTCTTCACCATTCAGCCAACCCATACCAAGGCATAATGCCCTCTCAACAACACTCTCACAACACTATGGCACAGCACAACATGATGATGATGATGCAGGCCAAGCAGCAAGGTTTGGCTTTTCCAGGTGACCCCTTCGGTCCCCAAGGACCTTTAATGTGCCCTCAGGGTCCAATGATGGGCCCGCCCCAACCAGGCATGATGGGTCCTCAGTCAATCAGGCAAAGGGGAACACCTATGGACAGTCCAATTAGCTATGGATCAGGGGGTATGGCCAATATACCATTTTAATAAGTATAGTAAAAGCCAAAAGTTAAATCTGTCAACTGGACAAAAAGTTGTAGGAGTGACCTTCTCTGCAGCAGTAAGCTTTGCCTTGTGGACATCCCTCCCTCTGTTTCTACAGCTTTACAAAGTGCTTCTTCAGTGAAGAAGCGGCTTGGATGAACAGTGAAACGTCTTCACTCCTACAACTTTTTGTCCAGTTGACAGATTTAAATTTTGGCTTTTACTATGGATCAGACCTGGACGACTGATGGATTACACAGACATTCTAATAAGTACAACATTACATTAGCACTGGATTAATACTGTCCATTTATGTGACTAAATATTTACATAATTTAAGAAAAAATATAAATTGTAAAGATGAGGTAACAAAGATGATCAGATTTTAAACTATTAATCTGAAGCCATTTAAAAATGTAATATATGTAAATTTGCAATGTAATTGTTGTTCAGCGTGGCAGTAAGGAGAGTGCCTCAAATTTCTATTTGTTTTGATGCTATTGATTTATTTTCTCAAAGCTAATGTGCAAAAGAGTAATAGAAAAATATAATATATACCTGCTGTATATATCATGCAATTTGTGATTGTTTTTTGCAACTGTTCTGTATAACTGTGTTTTATTAGAAGTCAAATATAGTACAACAATCTCTGAACTGACTTTGTTCTGAGTTTTCAACAAAATATCATAAGCATATTATGTGTAACATGATTACTTTATTGAGGTTTTAGATCAAGTTTACACAAGAATTTTTGATATCAATACAGGTAAAACGCAATGCGGTAATAAAATATATTTCAAATGTAAGACATTCAGCACATTTACAAGCATTGCAAGTATTTCAGTAGGTGTTTGTGGTTATTGCTCCATCTGAAATGGATGAATGATTGTTATTCCGCACACTCATTAATGGCAGACACACCCGACCACAACCCAGCTCACAGAACAACTTTATCAGTTCATTTCGAAAACGCACCCCGACAAAAGCATAGAGAAAAGGGTTCAGACAGCAGTGGAACATGCCAAGGCATTTTGTCACCTCTAAAGCAGAGGTCAGTGATGCATAATAATTACAGCTAATATTTGTAATTAACTGTACATCCACCAAAGTATTCATCAATAATGTAATGTTGTATGGAAGCCAACAGAGGCAAAACACAAGCGTTATGAGTAAAGCCAGACGAATTGCGCCTTGTTTTGTCTGATTCTTTTGACTTTTGTACAAAGTGCCCACTATTGCAGTGTAACAGTAAGCCATGACAGCCAGTGACAAGAAAAAGCACAGATGATTCAGAACCCTTTTGGCCAGAAGCCAGTTGTTAGCATGGTGAGCATAATCATTATAAAAGCAAAAAAGCTCAGTTGAATTTGTTTCAACTCTTATCACAGTCAAAAAGAACACATTTGGAACTGAGAACACTAAACAAACTACCCATAGCATAATGCAAATTCGATGCACTGTTTTGGGCTGTCGAATTTGGATACTACAAATTGCATGAACAATAGCCAAATATCGATCAAATCCAATGCAAGCAAGAAGGAAACTTCCACACAGATGGTTCATGTTCTTCAACAACCCTGTTAACTTGCACAGAAACTTGCCAAACATCCACCCAGTCACAGCATCAGCCCCATAAAATGGAAATGTAAAGAGCAACATGAGGTCAGCCAGGGCCAGATGCAGAAGGTAAATCTCAGAGATGCGGAGGAAGTGCCGACGTCTCAGGAGAACTGTGATCATGAGGCCATTGGCTGCTATGCCCAGCACAAATGTCAGGCTGTAGAACACAGGCAGGAACACAGTGTGGAAGAGCTGCATGGCCTTCTCTTGCCTTTGGCAGTCATAGTCAAACGAGCTGTCATAGTAGGTGACATTATCAGACTCTGCCATATCCTTTGACTGAAAATACAGAAAATGTACATTACCATTGTGGTTCAGGAGCACATGAGGCATAATTGTGAACAATATATTTAATTTTTTGCTTTATTTTTTTTATATATATTTTTTATATGTTGAATATTATTGTTTAAGATGAAATGAAATCACAAAAATCACAAACAGTGTTTACAGGAATCACAGTGGGTGATATTATTTTCACTTCCCCTTTTTTTTCTAAATAGTATTCTGTACTTTGGGGCAAGAACATGCAGAACAAAGGCTCAAGCTCTCTCTATAATCAAATATTAGCAATAGCATATGTCTGGTTGATGCCCATTTAATCTGAAGATCTTATCAGGGTGACAATATATTGAAGCAATGTTTAACAATGCCACCCTGAGGGCAAAGCACTATCCCCTCATGTATTAACATCACCTGTGTTTGCATCATTGTTGATTATACCATTAACCAATGGAAGGTGATGTGACAAGTCACATTAAGATTCTCATTCTTACAAAAAAATGTGAAGTAGTAGTATATGTACAATACATTTCTTAACTGCTAGGACTTAACAGCGTCAACATCTCAGAAATAGTTATGTAAGTGTTCTGAAAATATTGACATAAAAAATCTAATAGTTTAAGAAAATTTTAGATCTTACCTCAAACACAGTATAGGTTGTCATATGTGTCTTCACGGTGAGTGGGTTAGGGTAAACTGACCAGCTTCCTCTTACCGTTCTTACATACTTTGCACACTCACTGGACTTTATCCATTTATTTTTAGGTAGTCAAAAAAAAAAAAAAACTTTCCACAAAATTTTACTAAAATTTTACTAAATTTTACTAAAATTTTACTAAAAACAGAGAAATACAAAGACTGAAAAAGGGACTGTAGCCTATATAGAAGCTTTTGCTGTAAGCTATAATTCATTAAAGGCCAACTTTTAAAATATAGTGCTATAAAATGTGTTGCAACTAAATGTTTCAATATGGATTATTTTAATGATTTTAATGGTTTTAATGATTATTTCTAGCCTATTCAACAGAGTAAGTGATATTGGGTAATCCTTTAGCCTATAGCCTGGTGATTTATGAAGCTCCTGGTTTTGGTAGGTGATCACAGTGCAAGAAATAAAACATATGTATGATGATTATAAATATCCTAGCCTATTTGATCCACATTACAACACATATCCAAGGCAATAGGCCTAGAAGAAAATACCAAATTCCAAACTTCCAAATATGCCTTTTAAAAATGATTTGTATTATTATTTGTACTATAGATTGTATAGTTATATTCTCCCCTAAATGGCATATTACATTACAATACAATGCATTGTCAATCAAGCAAAAGCCTACAATATACAAATGATTTTAGGCTGTGATCCGGTGGATGAACAAAAATGGAAAGGTCTACAACAAAATAATTGTAATATGTCAGCAAACAAGCATGTTTTTCTTGCAAATGCTCAATACAACAATTACAGCTTCAAACCAATTTTAAGTTGCCCTGAAAATAATCAAAAATATGATTATGTCGACAAGGGGCGGGTTCAAATAGAGCGGGGGCCATCTTGGACACTGGCTTGTCAGGGCTTTTTCGTAGTCAGCAAAAATCAATAGCTACACCTTACAATCACCGCTACAAAGATTGGTCAGTTAAAAGTAAAGGTAAGGCCGTCGATTTTAAATAACATCGCACACATATCGCTTTTTTTATACTGGAAGTACATGTGGATTTGAGTACCGGTTATTCACAGGCCGAAGTGAATATTCGTCACTGTTAGCTATTTATGCTAGTTAGCCACGATCACAAGTCCCGAGCAGGCCTGTGCAAGTGAACATCATCGTAGACTATTTATTACGACATCGTAAATCCTGAAAGTGGTATTATGAGAACTGACTAAAACTTTTTAATGCTGGTTAATTAGACCGAATCAACGATGTTACTTAAATTTACCCTACAATCAGCGAGCCATCCTTGTGACTGAAGCTAACAGTCCAGCTAACGTTGATGCTAAAATGTTCGAACGTTTTGTTGCAACGTTACAGAAAATTTTAATTGTACAGATATTAACCGCTGTGTCGTCATTATTTGCCGTAACGCTAATTCGCCAGGGTAAAATACATAATATGATAATGAAAGTTAAGGATATGACTTTGTCGCGTGATATTATTAGGTGAACGGCACGAATAATCCCTTAACTCGCATTGTTAGCCGTGTTCAAACAAGGTTATTTGATGGTGCATTTTAGTGTTTGTAATATGGATATGATCTTATTTGAAGGTTGTAAGCCATTACTTTTGAGCCAAACTAGCGAAAACGAATGAAATGGCAACGGCCTCTGTAATTAGATCTGCCACAAATACAGCCTTGTTTAATAACATCTGTCTTAACTTTGCCGTTTCTGCTTTTGCAGGATTGGATTTGTGTGGACTCAAAGGCCAAGCTATGCAAGATGGCTAGCTAAAATAGTGAGCCATAATTCCAAAGCTAGCCTGTTGATATATCTTAAAATTTTAAAAGATTCCATTTGAACCTGTTTATGAGATAAGAACTTGTGTGGTACCCACCAAGATAAGAAGAAACAAAGTAACGCCATTAATAAGTTGTCACTTATTTGTGACCGATAAGTTTCTTTGGTACATTAAAATTAAGTTGTCATGAGTACTGCAAGAACAGAGAGCCCAGTGATTTTGGGCTTGTCCAACCAGAATGGACAGATCCGAGGCTCAGGGAAGCCAGGAGGAGGAGGAGGAGGCCCACAGCTAAATCCTATAAAAGGCACAGTTAACAATGGAGACTCTCTGCCAGCTACTACAACTAATGCTGTTATCAAGTAAGCAAAACCAGCTTTGATCACATTGAGTTTGATCACAAATACATATATGCTAAATGAATTCATCCTACAGACCTGGGGATGACTGGAAGAAGAATTTGAAACTACCCCCAAAAGACATGAGAATGAAAACATCGGTGTGTAATTGATACAACAGCATATATGCCCATGTTTGACTTATATTACCAACTACTTGATGCCAATTTTATTCCAGGATGTCACAGCAACTAAAGGCAATGAATTTGAAGACTACTGCCTAAAACGAGAGCTACTAATGGGAATATTTGAAATGGGCTGGGAGAAACCGTCTCCTATTCAGGTACACTGTTAGCTACAACTAATGCAACTTTCTGTAGTACAAGTGTGATACAATTTCCAATCCAAAGGAAAAAACCCTCAAAAGCAAGAGTATTGACCTTTTATCCTTATCTACAGCCTGTCTCAGAAATCTTAGTGATTGTTTGGTTTGTTTTAACCATGAAAATGGTTACTTGGTGGAACTGTTCATTCTGCCTCTTTCAAGGGCAAATCTTGTTTTATACACTGCATAATAAATTAAATCTGTTCAATCTGTGGGTGTTTTTGTTCTAGGAGGAAAGCATCCCCATTGCACTGTCAGGACGTGATATTTTAGCCAGAGCCAAAAACGGCACAGGGAAGAGTGGAGCCTACCTCATTCCCTTACTTGAACGCATTGACCTGAAGAAGGACTGCATACAAGGTGACAAGCCTTTTTACACAGCATTCAACAAATGCTTTTAAAACCTTTTATTTTGTGTGGCAGGGTTTGGCAAATGACACATTTGTTTATTCTCTGCCCTCTCTTGTAGCATTTGTCATAGTGCCCACTCGAGAACTGGCTCTGCAAGTAAGCCAAATATGTATCCAGGTCAGCAAACACATGGGTGGGGTGAAGGTGATGGCAACTACAGGTGGAACAAACCTACGTGATGACATCATGAGGCTCGATGAAACAGGTGACTGTCCGTTACAGCTGTTTGTCCAAAATCCACCTCTGAACTATAGTACAGTTTGCATCATGTCCATGCTCTCTGTTCACAGTGCATGTGGTGATCGCCACTCCCGGGCGAATCTTAGACCTCATCAAGAAAGGAGTAGCCAAAGTCAATCAGGTGCAGATGATTGTGCTGGATGAAGTAAGTTTTATTTTATTTTATTTAGTTTATTGTTGTTGAACCTATGTGCACCTAATCTTATATTTTTACCTCACAGGCGGACAAACTGTTGTCACAAGACTTTGTGGTAATGATGGAGGAGATCCTCAGCTTTCTTCCCAAACAGAGACAGATCTTACTATATTCTGCCACCTTCCCTCTCAGTGTGCAGAAGTTCATGGTATGTTCACTCAACTACCCAACACTTGTCGCGCAGCTGACCCGTTTGTAACTGCAGTACTTTGTTGCAGAATTCACATTTACAGAAACCCTACGAGATCAACCTCATGGAGGAGCTCACCCTGAAGGGAGTGACCCAGTATTATGCTTATGTAACTGAACGGCAAAAAGTCCACTGCCTCAACACCTTGTTTTCCAGGGTAACACCTTTTCCTCCTTTTTATTTATTGTTTTTTTTTTATTATTATTTGTTTAATGTCAAAGGTTTTTGTTTTGTTTGGGGTTTTTTTGGCCTGATTTAATATTTTGGTTTCTTCTACTCAGCTTCAGATCAACCAGTCTATAATTTTCTGCAATTCCTCTCAAAGAGTTGAGCTGCTTGCCAAGAAGATCTCTCAGCTGGGCTATTCATGTTTTTACATTCATGCTAAGATGAGACAGGTTGGTACATTTTAAACTATATATAAACTTTGAATTTGTCTATTTTGGCTAACATATACTTTTCAGGAGCACCGCAATCGTGTTTTCCATGACTTCAGAAATGGCCTGTGCCGTAATCTTGTGTGCACTGGTGAGTGGTAGAACAACATTTATTATTCTGTAGCAGTCTCCAAATCAGTCAAATCCAGTTTACAAAAGTATGCTGCATCACAATGTGACAAAATCATGTCATTTGTGTGCCATCAGTGTAGTGGTAGCGGTAGTGTAACAGTAACAATAGTTTAAATAAATGATACCATCTCCACTAGATCTCTTCACCAGGGGAATTGACATTCAGGCTGTGAATGTCGTCATTAACTTTGACTTTCCCAAGCTGGGAGAAACGTACCTGCATCGTATTGGAAGATCTGGTAAGAGACTACATTTTCCTTTCAAAATAAGCCAATTTGAACTTGATTATTTATTACGCCGATGTATATTTCAGGTCGCTTTGGGCATCTTGGTCTTGCAATCAATCTGATCACCTACGATGATCGCTTCAACCTGAAGGGCATTGAAGAGCAGCTCGGAACCGAAATCAAACCCATCCCTGGGATCATTGACAAGAGCCTTTATGTGGCTGAGTACCACAGCGAGAGTCACGAAGAGGCCAAGCCGTGAGCAGTGAGTACTCCACAACCTCCAGGGCAGTCATATACATGTACTGAGCATACAGTTCTAATACAAACGAGGCATCCTCTCTCTTCCACAGACCAGTCCACCTTCCGTTCCCCTTTCTTCCCCCTCCTGTTTTTTTTTTTTTTTTTTTTTTTTTTTTTTTTTTTTTTTTTTTTTAAATGTACAGTTTTTTGTTTTTTTTTCTGGGTGCCACCTTAAGGATTGTGTTTTGGGCTGAAGTATTTGGGAAGAACTCATTTGCCTTGTAAGGCTTTATGCTGCACCATCACATCGAAGACAAGTGCACGAAGAGGAAAGCTTTGGACAAAGTAGAAATGTGCACATTTTGGTGAATCCTATCCATCAGTGACACTAAGCCAGCACCCACAGACCCCCGACCATGCCCTGTCAGCTTTTGGGTTTTTTTTTTTTGGTTTTTTTTTTTTTGTTTTTTTTTTTTTTTAAGAAAATTTAAACCAGTTTGTATCAAGTGCCTTAACAAGCTGTTCAACTTCTTCAAAAGTAATAATCCTTGTGACGTCCTGTCTCACCTCACACACTGTTCACCTAATGAAAGAAATGGTCAGGCACCTGTTGTCTGACCACACAGGTGAATCCATAAAGTTTTATGTCGCCACATTTTCCAGAAAAGGGAGGTCTGCTGGAGGTTTTTTTTTGTTTGTTTTTTTGCTGGCTTTGATGCACAGGTCTGGCTTATTATTAAGGATGAACTTGGATTCATTTGGACAAACACTGGGTTTTTCAGAGAGACTGTCCAAATGCTTTCAGAGGCTCTGCTCCTTTCCTCTTGTCTTTACAATGGAACTCTAAAGATGGACTCGCTGCAGCGCCTCAACATCACCGCATGAGGATTCCTGATGGAGACAATTAGAGCTTTTAAGCCCACTTTCACTTTCCCAGTGGATGGCCACACTGTTTAGAGACGTGCAGCCCGTGTGGGGTGCCTGTTTCACTTTGTGTATATACTTTCATTTTAGATTGTTTTAAACAAGTTTATAAGGCTGGCTGATAAACTGAAAAACAACATACTCTTTTGTTATCACTGGAGATCTTATACCGGTTTTCCTTTTGAAATTGTGACTTCTAAATTTCTAAGTTGCGAAAAATTCCAAGTGATCATAATCTTGAGACTGCATGAAATGTTTTGGACAGTTTTGAAACCCCTTCAGATTTGAAGGTAGGTGTGATTATTTTAGCTGCACTTAAGTGATTGACTATTTGACTTGAGATACCAGTGTTAGCAAGTATTGTTTAGACAGATGGCTTTTTAAAGCTTGTGCGTATGAGTGTTGAATTCTCTATTGTCACCAGCCTTAACTTGTAAAACCTGAGACCACCGCTACCATCTAGGTCTCTGTGAATTGTGAATGGCCAATGATTTTTGTCTTGGTAGTAGTACAAGTGCTGCAGTGCAGCTAAATTGTTAGATAATCTGTATTTTGGGGAAGGTACTTTACTGTTACGTTCATCTTGGCTTTAGGCACAGCTCCTGATTAAGGATTAGGAAGGAGCTGTAATGTTCTGTCCCCTTTAAAAAAAAAAAAAGTCAACTGAGAGCATCCGAAATTAACATCACACTTAAATGTAGCAGCAACTGGTGGTCTGCATCTGTGCAGCTCCACAACATGCTTCAGTCTGATTGGCTGCTGTTAACAGAAATAATGGGTTTAGGCAATAATGGACTGCACTGCTTTTTGTACACTTCTGACCCAAATAAGATTTTTATTTTAAAATTATCGAAAAGGGGAATGTTGAAGGAATGAAAGTATTTGGTCAGGCTGCTTATTTTACACAGTGGGTAACTAAATCCACTCATTATCTTCCCCCTCCCCTCAATTTAAGTTTTTGTAATTTGAGGTATTTTCTTTTGATAAAGTGCAATTTCCTTCTTGTGGTGAGATGCTTTAGGTTCTAATCAGTGAGATTTAAAAATGCCTATTTATTTAAATTAAAAGATTGTCTATAATCCTTAATTCTCGTTGGTTAGAGTGAATCCCTGTTCTTACTGCTTTAGTCCATTACATATGTTTGCACATGGGGATAATTGGGGTGTGGGAGGGTGTCCAGAACAGTCCAAATTTGTGCAGAGTTTGTGAGAACAGGGATTCTACCTTCAGACACATGGCAGCTGTCTGTTTGCTGACAGCCTCTGACCGTACAAGCCAGAGACACTTTAACACCAGAAGGCACCATATTGTACTGTGCTGATAGTGGCTCTACTGTCACAGGCTGCAGTCAAATCCTTAAAGACTGAGACAAGAGCATCTTGCCTTGAATTGGTAAATAATTACAAAATGTATATTGAATTGTCTCATTCATTAAGGACTTTTAAAAACATTTGGGGTGGTTAATTTGGTCCTCTTGCTGCCCTGATGCAGTCACTGATTTGGTCTAAACTCAAAACTCAAACACATTTGTGTTAATTCTGGCTCATATTGGTTCCTCCTGAAGTGCAGGCTCCTTGTGAAGTCTGTTTCGAATGGCTGCATCAGTTCATTAACGGGGATGGGAGCCTTTGGGCATTAAGTAAGATCCAACGTTTTGGGACGGGATTGGAATTGTCACTAAGATGCCCTCAGACTTGGATTTTATTTTTGTTTCAAATTAAATGTTCAAATGGATTTCATCTTGTTTAAAATATCTTCAAATTTAACAAGTTAAAATTGAGTTTTATTTAATTACAATTTGGTCTAATTGGCAGTGTTTCAGTGGAGCTGAATTTTACTGGGATTTGAGTTAAAACTGAAAATTATCTGAAAAGTTTTGTTGAAAATAAAGCTCACTGAAATTTAACTTCCTGTGTGTGTGTGTGTCATTGTTTGGTTTTAATATCTACACTGTAGTTAGGGAGTGCTGTTGAGTTTATACAGCACTCAGCTCTATAAAATGTAGCCCAGTCAACACAGTATAGTATTTAACCTCTTGTCTTCAAAGCAGTCTTTGGTTCACAATGAGTTGCTGGCTGCTTGTTCTATGTTTCGCAGTATTTATTTCCTGTGAAAATGTAGTTCTGCCTCCACCATGTGACAGGTAAGACCAAAGGTTTGATCTGTAAATTTGATGTATAAATCTCAATAGTTTAGTTTATGAAATGACTTATTACAAGTTTTTTTCAACTGACAAAAGATATTGTTAATGTTTCATGTTTAATGTAATTGTTGAATTCTCTGCATTTTCTACATGTATGAAAAGTATACAATTCATAAGAGTTGTGTATAAAGGTTATTATATAGTATAGTAGCTTTTTATGGACCTTGCACTTCTAATTATGGCAGGCCTGTGTGCTAATGCTGTTTAATATTTTACCTTCATTGCAGTGAAATTTATTGCACTGGGCCCATCCTAGATCAAGTACAGAAAGCCAAACTATATGATGATGACAAGTACTTTGTTGACATGAAGCTTAAAGTCTCCCCTGGTTGGTCAAATTGACTGATTACTTTTGGATTCCCAGACTTGATAATGTTTTTTTCTACAGATGATATTTTATCTGCATTTAAAAACCTCTCGAGTGAATCTCCAACTGTCCCACGAGAAAAACTGCAGGAGTTCCTTAGTATGTATTTTGAGAAGCCAGGCACAGAATTTGAAACATGGACCCCACCAGACTGGCACAGCAAGTAAGAACAATTTCTATGGATTCAGTGTTTCAGAGTGCTACACATATCAATCTGGCATGAGCCAGGTTAACATACATGATCTAAGGCAGTGATTCTTAAACTTTTTACACCAAGTGCCATCTAAGATTATATTTGGCTTTTCGAATACGCCAGATCTAAACCCAAACTCTATCTGGACTAAATTGGCGATAAGCTTGGTCTAAAATGAGACTCATGGATAGTGTAGTTCTAATGTTTAACCAAAACAGCGGCCACAGTAATAAAATTGTAAATAAACCAAATACTGCTTTCAATTTAATCCCCAACGAGAGTAACCCAACCTCTACATGTGCAGTAAAATATTACATAAGCATTGAAGAATTTTGAATTTTGCAATCCAATTTCTTCATTGAACTACTGATATATTCAGTGACCGTAATAGTAATATAGTAATATGTGGAATCTTGTCATTTTTAACGTTATTTTTATACAGCCCAGCATTTTTAAACAAAATAAACGACACACAACTGCGTGAATGGGCTCTCAGTATCCACCAACTCTGGAAACTACTTGGCAAAAAGGTGACATCATTAAACATATACACTATATAACACTATATACACTATAACATTTAAGTTAAGCATTCACCTCGGACGACTTTAAAATAGTTTTAACTCTTTTGTTCATACAGATTCGGGACAGTGTTAAAGATCATGCTGAGCTCTACTCACAGATTTATATGCCGTATCCTGTCGTGGTGCCTGGAGGACGCTTCAGGGAGCTCTACTATTGGTGAGAGCTGTGTCCTTATTCTGTCTGCCCCCGCTGCAGATGTGTCGGAGGGGCAGTTTCTCTTTTCAAAGGTGAACAGGGCAGGGATTACCCCCCCCCTCTGTACCCCCCACAGGGACTCCTACTGGGTCATCAACGGACTGGTGCTTTCTGAGATGACAGACACAGCTAAAGGGATGATCCAAAACTTCCTCTACCTTGTTGATAGGTTAGTATGCGAAGCTGCAATTTCTCCAATCTCTCAAATAAGTGTATTTTAAATGGATTACATAGTGCATCACCTGTCCTAAGATGGACTAAACAAAAACTAAGTCAGAACTAATATGCCACAACTGGATAAAACTAAAAAGAAGCTTGTGTTTAGGATTGAGTCATTTTATTTTGGATAAATATTCTAGAGTTGTTTTTTGATTTGTAATTTGTTTTTTTATGTATTAGGATAAGAAATGAGATTCAGTTTAGAATGCACATTTTAAACTTCACGACTGTAGTTAATTTTTCAGTCTTCTCCCAATCACACGCATTTCACAATATGATTGTTATTTTTTTAACATAATAAACTGCATTTTGTTGTTTGCAGAGGACATTTTGTTACTTAAATGACTGCGACCTTTGCATTTTTTCAAATACAAGTTTTTATTTTTATTCAATTGCTGTTCATCTTGTACTGATCTCCATGGGTACTGCAAACAGGCGCTGTCTTAAAGCCTCTTCCATCTCACAATGCTTCATGAAGGGCTGTGTCTGGCTGCAGGTGCATCGGCCTATTTGTTTTAAATGTTAAGTCATTTGCAGCTCACGCCATTGGCTTGTGAAATGGTGTTCTCAGGGGGATGTCAGGATTGAAAGAGTCACAGATCTTCTCTCCTGCAGATATGGCTGCGTTCCAAACGGTGGGCGGATTTACTATGAGCGCCGCAGTCAGCCTCCATTCCTCACTCTTATGGTGGAGAGCTACTATCAGGTCACCAAGGATAAAGAGCTCCTCAGGTGATATTTAGGCGTGTGCCGAAGTCCTGTCACACACATTCTCATTTTTCTTCTATTTCCCCAAAATACAAAATTGAGTTGAACAATTCTCCTGAGCCGCAGCCTGTCCTCTGCCCATTTCAGCGGGGACAGCTTTAGCTGCAGGGACTGAGGTTATTTTCAGACACTGTTGCACATTAGCTTAATTCAAGTGCGCCAAATTATATAATTTGATTATGGCATGTGAAATGTCACAGTGACCTTGAAACATTTTGCTGTAGTTACCAATCCTCATGCACTAATGGGTTAAACTGATGAAGAGCTGGCATTTATCTGAAAGGTCATTCACATCACCGCACTCCATAATAACTCCTCAAACCATTATTCAAAACACAAGCTTTTCAAAAATGTTCAAACTTTGTTATACTACAGTAGATTTTCTTGGTTATACTAAATATTTTAATCTTTAACTACACATACTTTATATAGTTAACCTTTGTCAAAGAGTTTCAAGCACGCACTTTCTCTTAAACAATGTTGTATTTTTGTATCAAACCTTGACATGTTCAACAGCCCCTCCACAGACAAAAGGAAGACAATACATTTAAAGAGAGTTATTTTTCTTTATAAACAAATGTTAAATACTATGCTCTTTAAATCTTCATCTTGGTTGTGCTCTTTTGTCTTACTGTGCTAAACTGTAGTGTGCATAGCAGCAATGTGCAAAATAATGTCTACTCACATGATGAAGTGTTTATGTATCCCATGTCACATCCCAGAGCTGCTTTACCCAGACTGGATCAGGAGTACTCGTTTTGGATGCAGAATCGCTCAGTTTTGGTGAGTGTGAATGGCAACAACCATAGACTCAACAGATTTGATGTCCAGGTAGGATTGCCAAGGTATGTCTAAAACAAATGACCACAAATGATCCAAAACATAATCGGAAAAATGAATGATAAAAACTGAAATGTGTTCCTCTATGTGATTGAATCCAGGCCTGAGTCCTACACAGACGATCTGGAGCTGGCTGAAGGACTCACGGAGGGTAAGGGTTGATTAGCAGCTGGTTTCATCCTCTTCTTGGGCTTTGTGGATCACATATAGTTGAATAAATATGTAGATACATTACAGTTTAAGATGAATTGTAACCATTTTTGTCAATTATTGAGAAATCCCTCCAACATTAAGATAGAAGTTGCTTTTGTTATGTTTAAATTTGTGTTCTGTTAATAAACATTGCAAATGGTGGTTCTAATTAGCTGTTCTCAAATGCAGTAAAAACTACTACTAATGATTCATACTATAGAAGTTACAACTACAGCAGTCAAGTATTATTAGAACTAGTGCTACTATTTATATATGAAAACCTCAAACTCCTACTCATATAATCAATTAGATTAGCACATTTTTAAACACACTAAATACATTCTATTAAAGGTATTGGTTAAATAACTAAAATGTGTAATTATTTCTACTTAGATTCTAAGCAACAGTTGTGGATGAACCTTAAAGCTGGAGCAGAGTCTGGATGGGACTTCTCTTCCCGTTGGTACGTAAACAGTGCAGGTCAAAACTCTGGCACCCTCAAAGACACCCGCACCAGCCAAATCGTGCCCTCTGACCTCAACGCCCTGCTGTGCCGCACTGAGAAGGCATTAGCTTCTTTTCACCGAATCATGGGTGAGTAGTCTGATCTGCTCAGAGACCCAAATCCTTCTTACATAATATCACATAAGGAGCATATGTGCTTTTGTGACAGGCTCTAATGAGTCAGCAGTACTGTATGAGCAGGCAGCACAAGACAGACAAAGTGCCATGGATGCAGTGCTGTGGGATGACCAGCAGGGGGTATGGTTTGACTACAACTTGCAGACAGGTTCTAAACATTTGGAATTCTATCCCTCCAACCTGGCACCGCTCTGGGCCCAGTGCTACTCTGATGAGAAGGCACACAGGGCAGTGGAGTATCTCAAGGTTGGTATGAACTTGAAAAAATCTTGATTGAAGGCTGTTGGTTAGGGTAAAATTACTTATAATATCAGTTGCATTTGTAATACCTCTAGGGTGACCCCCTGTCCCTCATTTGATCTGCACAACCGTTTAGGCCTCAGTCCCTCTTCCTGCCTATTTAGAGAATGTCCCTTTTTGGCTGTTCTGGCTTTCAGGATAATATGTTGGTACCTATTGCTATTCCAGACTGTGCATTACGATTGATAAGAACTCAAAATCTGTGGTGTTATCAATGAGCTTCCCTCCGTGTACCATCACAATCAACCATTTAGAGCAGATGCATTGTACTGAAGTCAAAGTGATGACAAGTGTACTGTTATTTTCATATTGCGATATGTTTAGAGAAAATAGTAGCAATGTACTTTTTTCCTTGAGTGTTTTTGTGAAACACAAAATTCTCCCAGTTATGTGAGTCCAGCAGTGCACAACAGTGCATTATGACTGAGCATCTACCACTATAAACATTTTAGTAAGTATCCTCACAGTGGTGGAGGGAGGAGAGTGCATCCCCCTCTTCATCAGCTGTCAGACTCCAACCCTCTCTAGTGCACTGTCAGATGTTTTATATTTTCCCTGATGTTGTACCTTTTATCCCCACTAGAGGGCACCAACGCACCATGAAACTCTGTTTCTTTGCATTACAGAGGAGTGGCGCTCTCAAGTACCCAAATGGAGTCCCTACATCACTGGTGGAGTCCGGGCAGCAGTGGGACTATCCCAATGCCTGGCCTCCTTTACAACATATGCTGATCGAGGGTGAGGGAAGACAAGACATACATTTGACTCTTTATATCTGCATCTTTACCAACTGACTTACCGTTAGGGTTTCCACCGATAAACAAAACCTTATGAGATTGTGCCATTTGCTGGTCTCCTGTAACCTGTCTCTCTGTATATGAAAATCCCAATGTAAATTATAGGTGCACTATCGAACTTTCATTTGGAAGGTCCGCCACCTGCTTGTGTCCATGAAGATTCCATAGCATGGCATTAAACATAAGTCTTCATGAGAACAAGCAGGTGTAATGTCAAGTTACAGGTCAGATCTGTGGAGAGGCGATCTTGCTCACAGCAAAAATACATAGTTTTCACTGTTGCTTTTTAGAGCTAAAAACAACTGTAATTGAAAATAATGAAAAATTGTTACATTTAATGCCATACTGTGCAATAACATCTCCATGGAGACAAGCTGGCGGCAGACCATCCCCTAGAAAAGTGAATATATAGTACACCTTTAAATGATTTCAAACCATAATTGCAAACTATTCATATTTAGCATTTGGCTTTAGTTCTAACACCCCCAGTCCTCATCAAGCGCTTGTTCCCTGTCCCTGAGATGTCTGCCAGGCTCACAGCTGCTGCAGCCAGCTCTCCTCTCCGGCTTTCACTGCTGTTTTGCCTCCAGCCTGATCTATAGCAAATGAACACACAACAATTTGGAATCAGGTCAACCATGTTCTGCGAAAATTAATTTGGCAGCACAGTTAGTATCTTTGTTAGTGACACATTTTTCATTTGACCATAGTCAACATTCTTTTTACCACCTGTTTGTTGAAAGAATACACAATGGTATACTGATGTTGTACAACATAATTATTTTTTGTTTTTATACTACAAGTATATTGTATAACAGTAATCAGAAGCGCTACTATTCTACCATCTAGTGTCATAAGCAAGTGTTTCTCTATGTACTAGCTAGCCCATACAATGTGTTTGAATAGAAGTACAAAATGGTCTTTTACAAACTGTAAAAGACAATTTTGTAAAAACTCGTATTGTATCTTCAGGTTTATCTAAAGTGCCTTCAGAAGATGCTAAACAACTTGCAGAAGACTTGGCACAGAAGTGGATTCGTACCAACTGGATAGCGTACACCAAGTATGAAGCCATGTTTGAAAAGGTGATAAAACTGTCTTGGCAATTCAAATGTGAGTCTTTTACAATGGTGTCATAGCTAATACTTTGTTCCTTCCACAGTATGATGTGAATGGGGATGGTAAACCCGGCGGTGGAGGGGAGTATGAAGTCCAGGTACTTTACATGTGTTTTGTATCCAGAACATGTTTATTGTGACTTTGTCTCTGCTTTATTTGCATGCTAATGTACTATCTTCCATTTTGCGTCGTCTCATTTCAAATCAGACCATTTGTTCATTTTTCTGCTTGGCTGAGTTTGGATGTGACACTCTGTCTTTGGTACATATCCACAGTAATTTAGTTAGAACAGTGTTGAATGCACACTTTGAATTTTGTTACATGTTAATTTTCCTCTACGACTCAGCCAGTAAATTAGAATGATGTGAAAATCTACTTTATTTCAGTTGTCCCATTCACAGTAAAATTGAATATTGTAAGATTTAGTACACACGGTAAAGAATTTCAGTATTTTATATTTTCTTTGAACTTAGATATGATTGTTTACAGTTCATCAAAATTAAAATCTGTCGGTCTTAAAGTAACTACCACATTAACACAAACTATATCACAGATTCACGTCCAAAACAGAACTGAATGTAGCTGTCCTCAGTAGTCTCTGTTCTCCATTATACTGCCCAATAATACCCTTTGCATGCAATAACTCATTTATCAATGAGACATACAAAACAATTTTTCTAAGAATATATGAAATGTCATTCATTTTGTGCCAAATCTAGAGAATTTGATTTTAGTTATATTATGTTTCATGTTTATATTTTCTTTGTATATAGAGCACTATTGCAATATTTGACAGCAACCACCAAAAAGGGAGCTCATTTGTAAGGCTCTGCCTGTTCTTCTTCCATGCTATTGTGCTCACCTGCTTTGATGTGTGTGTGCGTTTGTGTGTGTGTGTGTGTGTGTGTGTGTGTGTGTGTGTGTGTAGCTTGGCTTTGGCTGGACCAACGGTGTGGCCCTTCAGCTGCTGGACCAGTACGGAGCCTCTCTCACCTCGGGCAGCAGACACAGCAGCCCTGGCCTCCTCCTCCTCATCTTCCTCCTGCTCCTCTCAGCCCTCTTCACGCTCCACTGACGCCATGGTGACACGGAGCACACCTGGAGGCTCTGTTTTAGTCCAGCTTTCATTGCACCACATCAGTCACTACAGCCTCTCTGCTACGCTGGACCTAACCACCAACAGCTAGTACAGTATGTGTTGTTATGCGTGTGCGTATTTAATGCCATTGATTGTTGATTGATTGTGTAGGTAATATTAAAGGGATATATTATGTAAAATCGACTTTTATGAGCTTGTTGTAATGATGTTCCAATGATGTTGCAAGTTTGAGTAATATAGTATTGTCCTGCATTCAAAGCTTGAGTGCTTAGAATTTCAGTTTTCACCTACCCCCTGTCTCTGCCCACTGCTCAGTATTTACTTCCATGTAGGCTTCAAAATTATCACATAGCCATTTTGCAACAATAAAAACTATTATTAAGTCATTTTACATCAATATTGTGGTTTACAATGAACAAAATGTACATTAATGACCTATGTATGCTATAGTTGAATACTAAATGCCCCTTTTTTAACCAACAATTTGGCAATGTTGCTTGGACTATAATACAAAGTGAAAATGTAAAAAAAAAAAAAAAAAAACTTTCATAAAATAAAATTAAGAAATCAAATTGCATTATTCAGTTGATAATAGGTTTTCATGCTTGAGCTGTGCTGCATATGTGATGGGGATTCAAAATGGCCCAGAAATGGATATCGCTTACAGTGTGTAATAATCTCCGGCATGTTATCAAATTAATAAATATGAGCACTGGTTATCTAAACATTTATAGTTAATTTGCATTGAATTATTTTTCTTGAGCCTATGATCTGATTAACTAAAGAAATGTAGCAGGATTTATATACAGAAAGAATGAGAACTCATTTCTCCATTTTTTTAAGCCTTTTCTCCAAATATAGGTAACTTTAACTATCCATTTTATATATAGTTCCACATCTTTTATTGTAAATCAAAAGAAATCATACTATTTATTTTTAAAAGAATAGCCTTTGACCCATGGCCATTTTTGTTAAAGGAGAAACTAAAATTTAAATGGAAACCAAAGACAAAGAAAAAGTCATTTCTACTGTACAATTTCTGCTTGTGCATCTATGTCAAAATCCAGGTCAAGCATGAAATTAAGTCCATACAGACATCCAAATACTTGTCACCGAAAGTAATGAGAAATTTGCCTTTTGAGGACGAATTTGCATCCCTTTCGGTTGTGGTAGATGTACATTTCTAAGTAGGGATTTCAGTGCATCTGCCTCTTTAGCCTGAGTGCGCACAGCAGATAGTGTGTGCTGCTTAACTGGGTAAAAGGCCAATGAGCAGTGGTCCGTGCTGTCCCAAAGATCACCGCGGTAATGTGCTATTGTAAGCCTCCATCTACATGTCATATCAGCTGCACTGGCCCATCCCACGCTCTGAGCTGTGACACCCGCCAGGCAGCAGCTGGGAGCACTACATGTGTTTAGACAGTTTTAGCAGCAGGCAAAGGTAGATATTATGTTTGACCCTCACTGACAGAGCTAAATCAACTAGACACTTCTCCCCTGCAGTATTTTGGAGTGTATGCAGCTTCCTTAAGAAAAAAACTACACTTATGGAAAATGTAACTGCACATATATGTGCATAATAATTTGAACAATGGTGAAATGATGGGCATCACTTGATGCAGTAGTTCTGTTTTGGAACAGTTATTAAGTCAACTCTATCTCTTTATGTAGATCTGTTTTTGATTCGTTCACTATTATTACTTAAATGTGCACTATGTAACTCTTGATGAGGGTGCTTGTCTCCATGGAAACTCCATGAAAACAAGCAAATAGCACCACAAGGCCATATTGCAGATTGTGGGCAATAAAACACCCATAATGGAATAAATATTTTGTATAAATAATTAGGCAGACAAGTTTAATGCCATACTGAGGAATGTTCCAGGCAAAGTCTCCATCGACACGAGCAGGTGACAGACCATCTGCCATAACAGTTAGACAGGACACTTGTTATGGTAGAAAATCCTGGTAATCCTGTACTTGGTCTGTTTAGTGGTTATATTGATATTGCTGTTTGATGTATTAATTCAACACACTAGGACAAATATTCTTCATATTGACACAAAAGTTACGCAGCTGATATAATTGTTCTTTCTGGCCAGTGCTGTAGGACTGTATTCTCACTGCAGACATGTGGATACATTGGAGGAATAGTTAGGCACTTGTAAAGCAGTGGTGACAAGTGTGTTACATATTGTTGTGGAAGCAAAGGTCAGAGCATCATGTCCTCGGCAGTCTCCCAGTTACTACTTGTGCATACAAACTAGCAGCCGCCCACACAAAACACTTCTCAGTTAGATATGAATAAACTTATTCCTATCAAAATATACAGAATTTTGAAATGTCTGTGATTGAGTACGCAGAAGAATTTTCCTCAGAAACTCATGACAAACAAGGTCAACAAACTCACGGTAGCTAGATTTCCAATTGTTCATACTGACTAATCAGACAAAAATGTGTGTATATGCATATATATATATAT